>DVQK01000137.1:0-14569 GCA_018231685.1 Heliconius clysonymus
TCATCAATCTATTGTGACGTCACTCACTGTGTGCCTTTAAATTTGTAAATAACCGCTGGAAAAGCGCTCTTTTTAGGTTAGAAAGCTTAAAAAGTTGTAAAAAAGAATATAGACAATCGTGTCGCAATTGATGTAGGTTCGATTCTCCACTCAGGGGGAAAAAAATATGATGATTTCCTTGCTCTGGTAGCACAAACCTCGGCGTTGAATTCCGGTTTTCAACTTGCAATTTCTCATTATTGGATGGAAAGTGGAAATCGGAGTGTCATGACTCTAGATTTTCTACATAATATCTACTTTTCTATGCGCGGTAAATCGGAAGATCTAAAAAAAACTATAGTTTGGTAATGATTGACTGTAAAGGAAAACTATAAATACAGGCTCATTTATGTTTGAACTATTTACTGTTTTAGCATGGATAGCGATAGCGTTATACAACAACTGAAATGGAAAAACTTATTTTCAAAAATATTTTCACATTCTCTGATCTGGTAAACAGAACACGACGTTGAGTGCAGCCTCTCAACACGCGAGGTCTCGAAAATTGAGCAAACAGTGAAAAACGGAATGTCCTAACAATCTCTACATCCCCTGCACACGCAGGATACAGCGTGAAGCTATAAAAAAAATAAAACAAAACTTCAACCAGTAACGAGATAACAAAATAAATTATACAAACAAACAAACAAAATTATATTTAACCGTACCGACGACGTAACAAAATTTGCATAGTTTATATACGAACCAAAAGGAAATATGTTAATTCGTTGAATTATTCAAACCGATATTCGTACCTACACTGTCTGTCGTTTCAGATTCTTTTCGCAGAGACCATTGTAGACGCCACTATAGAAATTCCCTTGACGAGCATCACTTTGATCATGGAGGAATGGACGTGATGCTTTGTTTAAGTTTATTTTATGTATATTTTTTTAGGTATACGCTGTATCCTGCTCGTAGCAGAGTAGACAGGGGGAACCTGGGAACCTAGTATTAAGACACTCCATTGCCGTTAAAACACTTCCGTTTCCGAATTCTGGAGGCATTACTTTGTAGCGGAATTAAAGCGCTTGCCACGCTTTGCCCTGATTAACAGAGCGAGGAGAATGTAAATATTAAATACTTCATTCCCCCGAGTGGGCATCAAATCCAACCGTCGTGCTAACAGTCGCACACTGCTGCCCCTGCGCCACGAAGGTCTCAAGTACAGAGTTGATCCGTAGTAAGAGAGAACATTTACTATAGGGAAAATGCGTGAAACTAAAAAAGTAGTAGTTGTAGTAGGACAGTGTTAACTGTAAATGCAATAGTTGAAAGTTTAATACCCACTAGCTGAAAACAATATATTTAATTAATGTTTCCCGTTGAGGTCCTGAGGCCGTCCTGAGGACTGAAGACAAATCGTGGTGTTGAGATGCGTCATTCACTCACTAAGCAACGTTCTAAAGGAAATGCCTAACACTAGATTCTCCTTTGCCTATCTTATTATATACAGCAAATACACTTCACGGGAACAAAAAACTAAAATAATATATAAATAATTGTTATATGAAATTACATATTTTCTCTTACTATTTAGTTCTTGGTCTGGTCAGTCAAACATGTTACGTACCGCCTCTGGGTCTTACCTTAAACACACTATAAATGTTCAAAACATAAAATATGTTATAGAAAAATCTGGCCAAGTGCGAGTCGGACGTGCCCACGGAGGGTTCCGTACCAATTTTAGGATTGTAGATCAACAGGAAGTACCTGTAATTTATAAAAGTTGACAAGTTTAAGTTTGCGGGCGTTGCACTCATTTTGTTTAGAAATTAACTAAAAATATATTCAAAATTTTAATTTTCATCTCTTTTTGCCTTTTATAACAGTACGTCCAAGGGGGTACTACTCTATAGGTTGATTGATTAAGGATGCACAAATATGCAAATTCGCATTTTGCTCTTATCTTTTGATTGCGTTGACCTAGAAGCTTGGTGTTCTTAGCAATAGTAGACTTGAATATCTGATATTAATTTCAGCTTGATACCTAATCACAATCTTAAGATAAATGATCTTGACGACAACAAAGTCATCTTATAAAGGTTCTGTTTGTGTCCATTTTAGGGAATCTTAAAAACGTCCATCTATTAAATACCGCATCCATTTTTCCTCGTCCAAACCTACAGCCCAACTTAAAAACCATTCATTAAGTCCGCAACAGTTTAATTCCGAGTCCAAAGTTAATGAGTCGTCTTCCAGCGATTTTTAATTTTATACTCCCGTTTCATTTACTTTATTTATTTTACTTTTTTGTTTTGCCCACCTTTATTAAGTAAGCTAGTCTGTTAAAGGTAATTGTACTGCTTTTTATGAAGTAAAAAATATAATGTAAATAAATTTAATTATAAAAGTAAAAGTAAATGTAAATAAATAAGTAGATAAACTGCAGCGTTGAGTTCCATCATTCAACACGCAATGTCACGAATTCGAGTGTGTATATGTGGGATAAAGCGTGCAGTTTAAAGTTGGATGAAGATACGCTGTATATTGTATTGGTAGGCGGAAGAAACCTCGTGTTAAGATACTTCGGTCCGGACTTTATAACAAAGTTTCGAGACATTATGTTGAGTGTCGGAACTGAACCACTGTGCCTCGCTTTGTCTTACTAGAGGCCAGTCGTGGCGCAGTGGCCCAAAGTGTGACTGCAAAACCGACTCGTTGTGGGTTCACTCCCCACTTGAGGAGATGAAATATTTACTTAAATTTATATTTTCATTTCTTCGCTCTGGTGTCGAGGCTAAGCGTGGCGTTGAGTTCTGCCACTCAACACACAATGCCTCCAGAATTCAGCAGAAAATGGGAAACACTAGGTTTCCTCTGCCTACCGCGCTATGTGAGGAATACAGCGTGAAGCTGATAGTAACGATATGAAAATAATTCATTTCCTTAAGCAAAAATCAAACCCGCAGCGGTCACGCTCACTTACAAATGTATATGACGGCCTCGATGATAAAACAATATCATATCATTATGTAAAATTTTTCTATATAATTTGTATAAATTATAGTATTTAAAAATATTAATATTTTCTTTGTAAAACGCATCATTATAATAATATTTCTTGGGAACAAAATGAAGACTTGCAACCGCTGCAAAGCTTAAAGTTTTCAGCCTTGATATAAAATATGGAAAGATATTTTAGATAAGATTTTTATAAATGAGATGTATATTTATATAAGAATAGTGTTATTCTACATAAATTGCAATGGTAATGGGTTCTATTTCGTTTGGAATCGTTTTGGGGGGGTAATAAATAAAAATCTTTAAAAAGTATTATTATAGACTGGCGTCGCGAACGTAAACGCGAGGCGTAGGTTACGGGAAAAATTGTAATGATCTATTCGTTAATAGTAATAGATTCTAATAGTATTAAGGGTTTCATACCTCGAAAGGAAAATACGGAATCCTAATCTGATCACTTTTCTTTGATCTGTCAAGACCCTTTTTCTTCGGAACGCGTGGAGGTATCAAGCTATAATTTAAATCAAATACTCAAGTCTAAATACTCAGGCGAGTCGTAGCGCAGGGGCACAAATTGTGACTGTAAAATCGACTGAGTGTGGGTTCGATCCCCACTCGAGCAAATTAAATATTAATTTACATTTATATTTTCAATTCTTCGCTCTGGTGTCGAGGCAAAGCGCGGCGTTGCGTTCCCGCCACTCGGCGAGTCCCGCAACTCGGTGGAAATGGGGAACGGAGTGTCGGAACACTAGGTTCCCTCCGCCTGCCCGATATGCTGGATACAGCGTTAAGCTGTTTTTTTTTTTACTCGAGTCTACTGTCCCTTTACAAAATCACTCAAAATTATAAGCCAATGCAATCAAAAGATACAGCCGTTTATTCCGCGTTTATAATCTTCGAAATTTACAAGGGAATCAAAACCTGTAGGTTATTTCCCGTGAATTCAGAATTTCGAAATTTGAAAAATGAGTGCATATGCCCGCAAACTTAAATTTGTCAATTTAAGTTGTACTTCCTTTTCCCGTTTGACCTACAATTCTGAAATTGGTAGGGAAGCCTCGGTGCATGAGTCCGACTCGCACTTAACCTGTTTTTTTGTATAGCTTTACCTAGTGATAAGACACTCCGTTTGGAGGAACGGAGTTCGAGACATTGGATATTGAATGGCGGAACAGAACGAGGCGATGAGAATAAATCATTCCCTAAGAGGGAATCGACCGTCGCGTGTACAAATACATATGCCTTTGCGCCACGACAGCCTTTTAATTAATCTCAACAATTTACCCTAATTTTCTTATATACTTAATATTCATTAGTATTTTAACAGGGGGTGTAACTCAGTGGTAGAGTGTCTGCTTCGCATGCTGAAAGTCCTGGGTTCAAGTCCCAGCACCTCCATTTCAGGTTAAGTTTTTATTATTGTTTAAACTTTTTATATATATTTTTTTAATACTGCCCCCGTATCATCTCGAAATATATGAATGTGCATCGGTGCATCTCGAAATATATGAATGTTTATTTCAGAAAAACCGACCAAGCGCTAGTCGGACACGCCCACAGAGGGTTCTGTGCCAATTTCAGGATTGTGATTAAGAAATACTTTACAGGCTTTGATGATGCGGCGAATAAAGTTAACAAACTTAAGTTTGAGGGCTTATTCACTTATATGAAATGAACTAATAAATTTTTACTTTTCGATTTTTTTCCCTTTATTTGTATTGTGAGATCGTACTTCGTCCTAAATTTCATAACTGTAAGTCTACGGGAAGTACACTGTAGGTTTTGTTTACGCGGTGAATTTCATACAAAATGAAAGCTAAAAATGCAGCCAATTCATTAAAACAGTTGGATAAAATAACTGTTACAGCAATTAGTAAATTTATCGACCTGACAAATAATTTTAATTGACATAACTTTTTTATTTATAAACCGATAGTAATAAAAAAAACCTATATGTTAACAAAAGCTTTCCAGCATCCAATAGCGAAAACCGTATTATCAAATCGGTTAACACAATTCTAAGATTAGCGATAACAAACGAACAGACAAACAGACAAAAATTTTAAAAAATCATTGTTTTGGGTTCTACTACATTACTAAAGCACTCTCTATAGTAAAAAGAATATAGTGATAATAAACTTTTTTAGTATCGAGACTCGATCCCGCAACTCTTGAAACCATCCAAGTGCTTATATGAACGTATGGCTTAGTGATCAACTAAGCCAATACGTTCTTATAAGCTAATTTCACTTAAAATATATAAGTTAAACATTTTTCGAAAAAAATAAAATTTGACTGTAGTGAGACTCGAACGTGCCTCTTGAAAACTGTTTACTAACCATAGAGTGAATAACAATAACAAAATTATCTCATTTTTTTAATAAAAAATACATTTTTCCAATATATTTATAGGTAAATAAATTTTAAAATTAAAATTGCTAATAAATTCTATTAGGTGTATTGGAATTACAAAACTTTTATACAATATTTGCTCGTTCGTCTAGACTGTTTAAATGATTTGAAAGATTTGTTTATATACTGTTGCCCTGTCCTGATTTTACTCTTGTATAAAAATTAATAGTCATACATTTTTTAAATGTTTTTCTTATAATTGAGGCCAGTCTCGGGCAGGGGCACAAGCGTGTAATGGTGTGGGTTCGGTTCCCACTCGGAAAAATTAATAACAAAGCGCGATGTCGAGTTCCGCCACTCAACGTGTAATGTTCCCAGAACTGGGCAAAAAATGGGGAACGAAAGTATATCAATGAAAACGGAATACTCCCAGACGGAGGCTCCTAGGTTCTGCCTATCCTGCTATGTAGAGGTACAGCATGAAACGAAAAAACAAACTTATTTATATTACAATATTATTAGCAAACTCGTGTAAAAGAGGGTTGGTAGGTGTAGGTGAAAGAGACTTATATAATAATTTTGAAACATATAGTCGTTAGATATGTGTATTTATCTTGTTTTTTTTTTAAACGTGAACCGCTTCCGATTTCTAACAATATATACAATTATGACTAATAAAAATAAACTGTAAACTGTATGTTATTGTGTACTGTGTATTCACAAAGTAAGAGAGACAGAGGAAACCTGAAAACCTAGTGTTAAGACACTCCGTACCCCAATCAGACACTCCCGCTTTGCCTGGGTACCAGAGCGAATAAATGATAATATTTATTAAATATTATCACCATCGAGATGGTATTTTAGTTGTTTTCATTTCTCTACTATGGCCAAACGAATTGCGGCGATTAGTTAAGCCACTCTACAAGTCTTTTAAACCTAAGGCACTCTGTTACTACCCTACTATGATTACATCGAAACGATTAACATATAGATTTTAGCCTATTATAGATTTATTTGAAACATTGACTACCCAACACAATTCTTTTTTTTTATTTCTTACCAGTACTTGCTGAGATTAGCGCGTTCAGCCGTTTAACAACCTCTTCATCTTTATAATATTAGTATAAATATAGAGGTAAAACTGTAGCTTTAAAAATATTTCAATTTGTTTAAATGTCTAACATGACCTCGTTTCGCTCTGACCCATTCCAATCTTTTCATATAGTGACATTTAAGAGGCTGTTTTTTGAAAAAAAAATAAGTGACACATTAAGGAATGAATGAAATTTGGCTGAAGATAGCAATTTTATTATTGGCAAAGCTTGCAGTACTTTTGGCAAGTTTTGGTATGTACAATCCACAGTTTTTAAGCATTATGGGTTCTAAACCAAAAAAAGGGTTAAAAGTTTTAAAGGCTGTACGGTGAAACGATTGGACGTTTGTAGCGCAGTGGGATAATGACTAATGATATATTTGGTGGTTGGGGGTTTACTTCTAGCTTTTTCTTCGGTGTCACACTGTAATTCGCAGAGAAGAAAAAATAAGGTAAATTAAAAAGTTTTGACACAATTAACTTTAAAAATTAAACCAAATGCAAAATATGAAATTGTCCAGATCAGTAGATATTGTTTTATTTTTTCAATTAGAAAAGAGCTGACGATCTTCAAAAGGCTGAGCGTATATTTAAGACATGGCTAAGAACTACCGACCGCTTTCGATAGTGTAAAATACTACACTATCAGACAGACAGACATACACATACATACATACATAGACAAATACGTCAAACTTATAGCAGGGGTTAAAACAGTAAGGTACCAATCCAAAAATAAAAAAACCAACAAGTGCGAGTCGGACTCGCCCACCGAGAGTTCCGAACAAAAAGTGGAGGTCTCGAGCTTTTTTCTGAAATTCAGGCTTAACTTAGCCAGAGCCCTTTCATCTGGTACCTCACTTAAACTAGCGGCTTTAATACCAAATTTTGCCGCCCTTTTAAGACTATTATTTTTTAGGATTTGACCACAAATGTATAATTTTCAAATTTTTTCCTGAACTAGATGTAGTACTATCTGTAGATGCTGGCTGCCAAATTTCATTAATTTTTATTGCCTTTATAAAGTCAAAATATGCGTTTTTGCTATATAAACGGCTTTTTTTGAAGTAAATATAGAAATATGTTTTTATCCAGGAAATCATGGGGCCATAGATTCAAATATATAGTTTGAATTTCGACTCGATATCTCCAAGCGGTTCTGCGATAAAGGTTCTTGACAGGCAGACAGACAGATGGACAAGAAAAGTGATCTTATAATTCCTTTTTTCCTCAAAAGGTACGGAACCCTATAAATAAAATTAAACCAGCATCATACTTTCCGCCGATTTTTTCTAGGCATTGCATGTTGAAAGCCGGAACTTACCTCTGGACTTTTGCCTTGGTGACAGGGCGAAGAAATTAAAATATTAACAAATAATATTTTATTCCCTTGAGTGAGGATCGAATCCACTACCATCGCGTTTCAGTCACGTCCTTGTGCCTCTGCGCCACGACGGCCTTAACCAATCCAAGAAGGTTAAAATTAAAAAAGGAATATATCAAATCACTAATTACATAATAAAATAACGTAAATAGCAAGTCTAAAAATAAAAGTAATCAAACGGAGCCAAGATCCAAGGTTTATTTTATCCCGCATATTACATACTAAATAGCGTTTCGTCCTAACACGGATTTGATTGGACAAATGTCTTTAAGATGGAACCTAAAAATTAAATATTTACATACAAAATGCGCATTTATTACTTTACAAGAAAATAATATGGGGCTTGTGACATAACAGTGATGTTCTTTTTAGGGTTCCGTACCTTTTAAGTACAAAAGGAACTCTTATAAAATCCCCTTGTTGTCTATCTGTCTGTCGGTCTGCTTCTCATCTCAGGAACGCTTGGAGATATCGAGTCGGAATTCAAACCATATACCTCTAGATCTATGGCCCCATGATTTTGTGGATAAAAACATATTTCTACATTTACTTAAAAAAAATTATAGCCGTTTATACAGCAAAAAACGCATATTTCAACTCTATAAAGGGAATAATAATTAATAGGGTACTTTCGGTTAATCTAGAATTTTAAATTATGGGATCTATAGGTAGTACTAGTTTAGGAAAAAATCTGAAAACTATACATTTGTGGCTAAATCCTAAAAAATAATAACCTTAAAAGGGGGCAAAATTTGGTATTAAAGCCTCTAGTTCAAGTGAGGTACCAGATAAAAGAGCTCTTGCTAAACTAAGCCTGAATTTCAGAAAAACTCAGGACCTCCAATTTTTGTACGGAAGCTACGGTGGGCGGGCCCGACTCTCGCTTGTCCGGTTTTTATTGTTTTACGCTGTATCTATACTAATATAATAAAACGGCAGAGTTTGTTTGTTTGTTTAAATGCTAAAATCTGTGGAATTACTGATCAGATTAACTTATTTTTTTGTATGAAAGCTACATTTTTCAGGAGAGCTATAGGCTATATAACATTACAGTTTAATTCTTGGTTAGCCTCTAATAACGCAATAACAACAATTAGGAACGCCATCGTATTACTTTAACCGCATGCACTGTATATATGTAAGCATATTGTACTACAAAAATGTTCAAATTTATTTATTCTAAAATCAAGGCTCACACACATCGTATATTTTATAAATAAGTTACAATTAGGTAGTTTGTGACAAAAAAAATGTAAATTGCAAGGTATTAGATATTTCACTGTTTTTTATTTGACAAAGTTATTTAAACTTACGAGTGAAAGTTATTTCATCATCAAGGAAATTTTATGAAGAGAAGCTTCGGCTTTTAAAGCATGTAAATTGGTAAAAATTATATGATCAATCTGTTGGCAAATGCAGCATAAGAAACTAACTATATGTGGTATGCGGGCGAAGTCGCAATGTGAACCTAGTGTTAAGACACTCCGTTCCCCACGCACGTCGAATTCTTAAGTTACTCCAAGTTGAGTGACTCGGGAACAACAGAGAAAATGTAATTAGTTTTTAATATTTATCTACATTTCTATACTGATATTATAAAGCTTAAGATTGTGTTTGGGTAAATGCACTAATCGCAGAAACTATTAGTTCGAATGTTTTTTTTTTTGTTTACATATGAATAGTCCTTCTATTGAGAAACTAATTGTTTCAATATGACACAGTGTACTGCGGTCACAGTTACCTCCACCACTTACTTGTGTATGCTACTCTTAGTTGCAAGGGCGAAACCTCAATTACTAAGGCTCCGTTGTCCATCTATCTGTTCGTCTCCCACCAAGCTGTATTTCATGAACCGTGAGATATTTTCACTTCTTTTTTTTTAATTTTTCAGAGCTTTTTTTCACATATGATTGTATTTCTCTTGCCGATATAATAATGAATACTTAAAAACAGAGTAATATAAATATTTAAGGTGGCTCCAATATAACAGACATCATTTTTTTAGCGTTTTTATAGAAAATGGTATGGAACCCTACGTGCGCGTGTCTGAATCGCAATTGGCCGGTTTTTTATACATAAGATCATAGCATGTAATATGTATATATATATAATTTGTCCGTCGGTCCATACACAACCCTGTCACGAATAGATCTAATGAACATATTTACATATTGGCCAATCCCTTACGTGATATGCGTGCATAATCTTAATGTATGGAAAAGTACTGTGACTGAGTAATGTTATTAGCGTAACGACATAACAAACTACGGTAAATGTCACAAGTTCAAATTTCATTTTTGTTCCTGTAATCTGTCTTCTAGCTGTAATCTTTTTCTTTCAGCACCATGCTGTATACCGCATATAGCACAGGTAAGCCAGTGTTAAGAAACTGCTCATCACGCACTGCGAATTTTCGAGACAGGTGCACTAGCATGTGACTATAAATGCGCAACCTGTTCGATTCCCATACACAGCGCGGCGTTGAGTTCCGCTACTCAATATGTAATGCCTCCAGAATTCGACGGAAAGTGGTGAACGGAAGTGTCTTCATGTGAACGAAATTAACTTAAGCTCCTTCTTAACTTAGGCTCCCAGGTTCTCTCTGCTTACTCTGTTATTTGTGGAATACATCGTGGCCAAGCCTAAATAATTTTAGGCCAAAGTGGCGCAATGAGACAGTATCTGACTGTAAAAGCATAGGTTGAAACCAATTCAATCTCAACTCGGAAGAACATTTCATTTCATCTATATTTTTTTTCTCCCTCTCGCTACTCTAGTGAACAAAGCGCGGCGTTGTTGGCGTTCCGCCAGTCCAGTACGGAGTGTCTTAATATTTAAAGTGTGAATCTAAAAAAAAAGACCAAATGGATTGATATTCTCCATCTAACAAACTAAATCAACACTCACAAAAATACAAACTACATATTACCCAAAATAAAATACAAATGAAAAAACAAAACAAAACACATAGCGTGGGTAGTTAAAAAAATACACTTTTTACGTAAAAAGTACTAACTTTTAACTGCCAAAACGGCAGATTTAACTGTCAGAATTACCTCAAACAAACAACTTTACAGTTTAAAACTGTAGTTCTGAATTAGTTTAACAGAGCGTTTAATTTCCAGCGTACCTCATGTTTATTCATACGGCTTTCCTCGACTTTTTGGGTTGAAATCAAACCTATAGTAATCCCTCGTTACATTAATTCTGAATACATTAAGGCAGTTTAACATGAGTATTACATTTGGATATGGGAGATATGGACAAACAATATGGTTCGTTTTAACTAGATGTATGTATGTATGTAAGTGAGTAAAAAAGTGGAATGTTATATAGAATAGAGAGGTATGTGGAGGGATATTAGCACTTAGGGAGTGAAAAAAACATAAGAGAAATGTAAACCTAATTTTTCTTGTATAATTTTCTTAAACGCGGTATTGATTGATAATTATAATTTGGCTTTGAATGATATTTATTTCACTTTGACTTTTACTTTGACTTCTATCACTGAAGACGCAATGACTCGAAATTTGAACGGAAAGTGGCAAACGGAGTGTTTGAAATTAGGTTCCCTCTGTTTGTTATCTATATGCTTAATACAACGTGAAGCTAAAAAATGTTATGTTATATTTTTGCTGAACACGATTTGGATTAAATGACTCCGACTGTTCGATAATTTAAAAAAGATAGCAAAAAAAGATTATGGACAGGATGAACGTATCAAGTAAAATTGGATTTAAAATCTTAGTTATATTATTTTTGTAATATTAATTTATAATAACTGTAGTAATGAATGGATCATTTCCATTTTCCCGCTCTGGTATGGTAACAAGACAAATACGGCGTTGAGTTCCGCAACTCAACACTAAATATCTTTAAAATTGGGCGGTACATGATTAAATGAAAGTGATTAAACACTCGATTCCTTCTGTCTACCCTGATATAGGGTTGCAGCGTAAATCTAAAAAGAATAGTTGTACCTCTATCGGAGAAATGCAACCTAATGCTATGATTTGAGCGTATGGTTTCTCATTCTGTCATATACTATACATACGTTTCCACAATATTTAACCCAGGAATTTTAGTTACGTCGATCCTCTGTGTGTATATATATATATATTGTTTATACAAAATAATGTTCCAAATGACTGACTCATCAAGCGAGCATTTACGCTTGACTGACGATTTACTAAAAAAAATTCGACAATTGAATCTATATGTACAAATAAAATTGGACTGTCCCTGCGCCACGACTGGCCTCAACATTTTTCTAATACGACATTTTATGCAAAGAAAGTGTAATAAAATTCCAAAAGTTTTAAATAACGATGAATTAAGTGCATAATAGTATAGATAACTATACTTAAATAATTAATCAATTCTCGCTAAAAACGCTTAAATTACCATTAATTAAGTACAAGCGGACGAAGCCGCTAGTATTTAATAAGATATTTGATCCGTCCACACGAGGAAAGTTATAGGAGAGAAGTTAGTTAGTTTTATATACTGTTAAGCGATGTTATTTTAATCCTATTAATAAATAATATATAAGTTTAAATAGTTGGTAATTGAAGATTATGTAATTTGTATAACTATAAAGCTTAACTTGCTTTTAATGACATGAATAAAAATAATTCTTATAATTGTATATAGTTTATTATTATTACACAAGTAAATGTTATTGAGGTCAGTCGTGGCGAATGGGTCACAAGCGTGGGACTGTAAGCGCGACAGGTAGTGGGTTCGATTTTCACTCCATTACCTCTCTCTGGTCACGTTTAAAGTTGCACACTTACCTATGCTTATAACGCTAGCGCGCAGGGTGTAATGAGCAAACCTAGTGTTAAAGCACTCCGTTCCCCGCGCAATACCGAATTTTGGTTACACATTGTATATTGATTGGGACAAATTAAGCCCGGTCTTATTATCAGAGGGATGAAATGAAAATAATATATTTCTTCGAGTGGTAATCCACAATCGTCGCAGTTAGAGTCAGAAGCTATGCTGCTGCACCACGACGACATATCATAGCTAAGTAAGTCATATTATCAAAAGAACGCAGCTTCAAATTTAGTTACGTTAAAAAAATTAAACGAAATTTCAATTGATAAAGAAGAAGGCAGGGTTAAGATAAGAAAGTATTACTGTATAAAGAAAGCTGTTGCTCAGAAAACATCGCTTTTTAACCATTAGCCAACTGCTCATTGTAAATTCGATTTTCTTCATACAGCCATGTTCAAAGTAAGGCCCGCATGTGTATGTTTAAGAATCAAAAAGGTGCCACGTGTAAATAAAAATATAGATATTTTTTGTACATTTTTATATGTGACAACTTTCTCCGTTTTCCACTTCAGAAATTACTTAAGTAGCAAAAATCAACGCCACACTTATTTTTATCATTTTTTAAAGTGTTATTCCACACTTAGGAAAGCAAATACACACTGATTGTTGTAAAAAAATACAAGGAAAAACTTATTTAGATTATCGTGGCATATTGGCACAGCGCCTAGCTGTAAAAGCAACGGTTCTGGGTTCGATTCCTTCTGGGGAAATGAAATATTTAATATTAACATTTCCTGGCTCTCACAAATATTAACATTTCTTTCACTTTAGTTACAAGGCAAAGTCTTAAAAATTGAGCGGAGAATGAAAAACTTGGTGTCTTAACATACCAGGTTCCCTTTACCTAAAAAAATATGTATGTAATATTATTAATTTTTTTTTGTTTTCGCGACCCGCTAGCTTAATATTTGGTCTTATCTGATCTTACTTCAGCATTTGCTATCTTAACAGCATGTTTTGTCTTCCAGCATTTTAAATTCAAAGAACATTTATCGTACGTCCGTTGCTTCAGCTTTATTATGTTTGTAGACTGTAGTTAGCTTATACAGCTTATTTGGACGACGTCAGCGAGGGAGCGTAATGAAACATCACTTTGGTTTTCTTTTAGTAGTAGTCACGGTTAGCTTCCCACTGTATCCCTCACATGGCAAAACCCTTATAAGACATTTCCTTCTCATTAAGACACTCCCGTTTCCCACTTGTCGCCGAATTCTGAAATAAACACCGTGGAACTCAACGCCGCGCTTTGTTGCGTTACTAGAGCGAGAAAATGAAAATATTAAATATTTCATTTCCCTCGATGGAAATCAAACCCAGAACCTGTCGCATTTAGAGTTGCACGCTTCGCCACGACTGTACTTGTTCCAACTTACAACTTACAGTTGACCTAATAAAATAGTGTTAAAAATTTCATTTTTATTATTTTTTTACGCTTTCCTCAACATTGTTAGAACATATACAACAAGGTAAAGCCATTTCACAGAATAGTAACTACTTTTTTATCAGTGTTAGTACTTTTGTATTTTGCTGACTTTATTTATATTTTTTTTTGCTTCACGCCGTATCCCGCAAAGAGCACGTAGTGGCAACCCAGTTAAGTTAAGACTCTCCGTTTTCCACTTTGGGCCGAACTGCGTGTTGTGTGGCTGAACTAAACGCCGCGCTTTGCCTTGCTACCGGGGCGAAGAAATAAAAATATTAATATTATAATTAATTCCTCCGAGCGGAAATTGAACCCTCAACCGTCGCGTTTGGTGGCCTCAAACGTCCAAACTCGACAAACATTGTATTTGATCATAACTCTAACACTAGAAGAAATAACAATTATCTATATACTTATATAAAAGGACATGTACCTGACTGACTGAGGTAAGACGCACGCACAGCCGTAA
>DVQK01000138.1:0-14564 GCA_018231685.1 Heliconius clysonymus
CGATCGTCAAGTGTGGAAGGATCTGGGGGAGGCCTATGCTGAAAAGCAAAACAAACTATTTACCGATGTCTAGATATAAGTATCTTATTATAATCTTATTATATTGTAAAACATTTATGTTTGTTAATAAAGGCTATTTCTATTCTATTCTATATACCGTGAAGAATACAGAATGACCAACAAATATGTTAGTGTAAAAGCTTTTTTAAATTTATAGGGAAAATGTTTTTGTTAGTATTTTTTTTGGAATAGGCACGCCGCGCTCACTAACTTCTTTTTTATGCCCATGAGGAAATTATAATACTTTATTCCCAAAAGTCGGGGTTGATCCCAGATCCCAGCCATCGTTGTCTCACTGCGCCATGGTACTCCCAATGTCGTATAGCATTTGAATTTATTAAGTTACTGCATTTCAATAGCTACCAAAAATACTTTTTATATAATGAAGTAAAATCCCAATGTTGCAATTATGACTTAACTATTACATTTTTCAACAATTTCTAAATAAAAACAGTTTTTATGAGTATAAAGTTTAATTTGTATACAATGATTATAAAAATTCTTAATAATATTTATTACAAAGTAAATAATACTACTATAAATGGACGGTCTCGTATCACAGGTTAGTTATATACATTATTAAATTGCTGCCACATTTTAAAATTAAAGATAATTTGCTTAGTTTTAGTTACGATAAAAAATATATTATATATTACTTTATATATTTTTGATAGGGTTATATGCATAGCAATATATTTAATTTTCGCCAAAGACTTTTCGTAAGTTCTATTTTCAAAATTTTTATTGTTTTTATTAAGATAACCCTATCAATAATACATAAAGCGTATAATGGCACTAAGTAATTTTAAAATAAAATGCGTTATTCGTTATAAAATTTGATGTCATATAATGAACTCTTTCAAGGTTTAGATGATACATTTAATTACATGAAAAGTATCTCGCACACAGCAGGGTAGGAACCTAGTGTTAATACACTCAGTTCCCCACTATCTGCCATTGCGTACTCCGAGGCATTGCGTATCAGTGGTAGAACTCAACGCCGCACTATTTTGTCTTTAAATTAAAAGTAGTAATTCATATTTATAATTGTAAACATCATATATTTTACCGCATTATTATATTGATCTCCATCTACTTTTATTAAGCCTTAAAATGTTCAATCAAATGATTAATCATCTACCAGTTTAGTCATTTTATATTACGTATATAAAAAGCACCATGTTTAATTACTTACATAATATATGCATACATATATATTAGGTTACATAATATAATATGTTTACATATATTAATTATTATTGGTATTTAAAAAAAAAACGTACATAATATAATTTTCACAAATTGTTTACTATTAATATAGATGTTATCATTATCTAGTCAATTGGCCTACTTTTGCATTAACGACTTCATATATTTATTATATGATTGTGTTTATTTTTTTTAAATCGAATAACTATTAAGATATGCATATATGTGAAGTACAATATATTCAACAAATTAGTTGAAAAATTAGATTTTTAGTTGATAAAATATTTTGTATTAAGACAATTTTCATTCAATAAAGCAGAAACGGTTTAGCTTTTCAAATATATTTTTTTATGGAAAAATATAAAGCAAAAGAGCCTACGGGTGACCTGATGGTAAGGGATCACCGCCGCCCACGACCCCGTTTAATACAAGAGGAGCTACAGGTGCGTTGCCGGCCTCTGAGGTGGAGATAGTCGCGCTTTTTGAATAAAAGTAAATTATTATTTTTTACGCCATTGACACAGTTGCGTGACGCGTGGAAGGAAGAAGTACCTACGAAACCATAGGTTCACATAGTTCGGATGATATTTAAGATTGTGAGTTACTGAGTTAGAAAATTCGTCGGCAGGTAACACCCAACAGTTCCTTTTAGTTAACTGGTTACAGTTTGACTTAACCTAACAGTTCCCTAGAACACTTCCCATGATAAATGCAGTAGAGAACGCACAGCGAGGAGATGTCTCTACACAAAGCCAAAATGTCTTTCACAGATCATTGGGTCCCCAACGATTCGGACGTCACTACGTTGTATGCGATCAAGTGGGTAAGCTGATACTGTGGTGCACCTGCCCAGAGATAAGATTCTACTCCATATGAGGCCGAACCTGTGCCCTATACCAGAGCAAATCGGTGTTTTGGCGTGAAGTACTATGTCACTCTACTGATGACCCCCAGTTTTTTTTAGGCCAATTTGGCCTTGCTTTCCAGATGTTCGTGATACTGGCAGTCACTCGAAAGGCTAAGGTCCAGTATGCTGATACTGGACGCGGCATTAAGAGGAGTATTCTGGAAAAATGGTCACACGACTCATGGGTTTTCTTAATGGTTAACGCGCGCTTGTGTCTTTTGGGGGTCGAATTAAACCAGGTTCCTTTCACCCCATGAGGAAACATTCCCGAGGAACACCTCAGCAGAAAGAGAAGACAAGTTTATTTTGAACAGAAGACATCAATTTATTTCGGCACTGGTCGACGTTTTTCCGAGACAAATTTGCGTAGCCGGTATACAGCGTCTACTGTGCTAACATCTGCATAGCAAAGTTTATTAGAATCCTTTAACATGCTATTAAAATGCAGAAGAAACAGAGTAGGGGACAACAGGCAGCCTTGACGAACGCCGTGATGTTATATTTTATGAACATTGACCTTTTACAATATGAAAACGTAAACAGTATACTATAATATTCAATATACATATAAATGGCAATTAATAAATACACCTCATTGTTTATCATTCAGCCAGGGACGGAACACGGGTAGTGTGGTGGGGTAGTGGGTAGGCGGATGTGGTTCCTCGTCGTCGCGGAACGGATAAGTACCCAATAGGATAGGTAGTTGTAGCTTCACTTCCTTCTCTAAGCTCTTCGGTTCTATTATGAACTGAAAATAAAGATTTTTAGTAAGAATAGAATTAAAAACAATAAAAGTATTTTCCCAATATTTTAGTTAATGTACGATTATTTCTACTTTTTAATTATCATAAAAAGCTGATAATTATATGTATGTAAGCGTCAGATTTAATGGTATACTTATTTTTTATGAATAAACAAATATATATAGTTACTTCCATAGAAGTATGTTAAACATCAAAGAACTTAATATTTACAAGAACAAACTGTCTTCTTTTCCGTTCCGTCATGTCTTAATAGTCAACAAAAAACATATTAAAAACTTATACATATCTAGAGTACACTAAAAATAAAGCCATACTCACAAAAACATCGTACTGCACGGATATAAGATGGCAACCCCTCAAATTAGTGGGAGGCAACGGTGGTACGTACAGCAACTCAGCGCGCCATAGCTGGGAATCCCCGGCGCGGAGTTTCCCTCGGACTAAACGAGCCAATTCCCTACTTTCCTTAGCCGCTATTTTCCCTCGAGCACTATATTGTACGGTTTCAGTTAAAGCCGCGCGTATGGCTTTGATGGCGGTTTTAGAACGGTTGTCTACACGTGCGTTCAGTGATATACTCTGTCCCGGGACGTACGCGCCACGGTCGAGCGCCACGCGGCAACTGACCGCGCCACCCCCTACGCACCCTACACCCAGTTTGTGTTCCACGCTTAGCTCGAATTCTTGCTGTGAAAAGATAACAAATATATTTATTTTAATATTTACTCAACACGTAATGCCTACAGAATTCGGCGGAAAATGGGGAACGGAATGTTTTAACACTAGGTTCCCTCTGGCTACCCTGCTTTGTTTGGGATACAGCGTGAGGCTGGTAATATTTTAATATTTTTACAAGTATTATTTCACACTGAGGATAGAAAAGACATTTTTGAAAACGTGTAAAAACGAACTCGCGCCTTTTGTTTACCGTCCAAGGGCTCTAACCACTAAGCAATATATTCTTATGTAACAAACGCCAACTAATTTACATTATTTTCTATTGTGAACGGAAATTATATATTTTTATTTCTTTTCCAACTTCACGTTTTTTCCTCCATATTAAAGAATAGGCAGAGGATAACTAATGTTGGGACACAGTTCCTACTATTCGCGTAACTTTCGAAACATTGCTTATTGAATGGCCAAGAAATAAAAAAATGCCTATCCCACTGTGCCATGACGACCCACAAATGTAAATGTATAGTTTATACGCCTTTAAAATGTTCTGTGATACATGACGTTAAAAGTTACGCACGATTGCACTATAAATGTAAAAAGATGATTTTAAACACTCAACGCTAGTGCTAATTGACCACGAACATTCCTACAGCCGCAATTATCTTCATCCTTCTTTTCTTTTTTTATTGACATAATTGCACAGATGTTATATGTAAAAATCCACATTCAGACATTCTTATTTGTTGCTGTT
Organism: Heliconius clysonymus; assembly: GCA_018231685.1. Lineage (NCBI taxonomy): Eukaryota > Metazoa > Arthropoda > Insecta > Lepidoptera > Nymphalidae > Heliconius > Heliconius clysonymus. Next base: position 4,373 of record DVQK01000138.1, read on the forward strand.
CGATTTTTTGCTTATTTATTTTAATTTTGCGTTCACAATAATATAGGCGCAATAGGGCAGTACCAACTGTAAACGCGTATGTTGGGGTTCGATTCCCATTCAGCGGATTGATACAATTGTTGAATTTCTCTACAACATGCAATGTCTCGAATTTGGACTGATAGTAGAAAATGAATGTCTTGAAGCTAGATTCTTTCTGTCTACCATTCTGTAGCCTACCAAGCGCGGCGTTGAGTTCCGCCACTCACACGCAGTGCCTCCAGAATTTGGCGGTGTGAATTAGGAGGGGGGAACGAAGTGCCTCAACACTATGTTACCTACTCTACTGTGAGCGGGATACAGTGTGAAGCTAAAAAAAAAAACTTCATAAAACAAAACAAAAAAAAAAAATCACAATACTCACAGCCAAAACAGGAGGTTCCAGGTTCAAATCAATCGGATTCATAACAATGAACACTTGTTGGTTCTTGTGTGTCAAGCCGTTGGGTTCTCTTAGTGCTGCCTTACAATAATATTGTACCCACCCATGAGTACCGAGGAATGTGGAAGGTAAGCCCATAGGTAGGCCCAATTTAAAAGGAAAACTGTGTATGCCTGGTGAAAGGACTGATGCGCTGTGACCTAGAGATAATGATGTTTTAGTTTTACACTGTATCAGTAGACAGTAATAATGAGAATATACCGATAGGAGAGAATTTAGTGCCAAGATACCCTGTTCCCCACGCGCATGTTAAAATTCCATGCTAAAAAAAAAGTTATGTCTGCCTATCTAATTTAAACAAGTGACTAACAAAGGTTAATAAAGTGAGCCTTCTTGGGATTGAATTGAACCAAATTCCTTTCATCCCGTGAGGAAACATTCCCGAGGGATGCTTCAACTGAAGACATGTTTATTTCGGCACTGGTCGACGTTTTCCCGGGAAACATTTGCGAAGCGAGAGTAAACAGCGTCCACTGTGCTGTCATCTGCATAACAATGAATGCTGGAATCCTATAACATGTCACTGATATGCAGTAACAACAGCGTAGGGGACAGCATGTAGCCTTGGGGAACGCCAGCGTTCATGTGTTCGGAGCAAAAGAGCCTTGATGCTCCGAACACATGCCACATGCCATGGTCGACAGCGATCTTGATGCTGCACCCAGTGAGATAGCTGGCGATCTAATTGCATAAAATCTTCCGTAGGGAAGCCCATAGGATGGAAGTTTTGCAAGAAGTGCCCCATGCCGCACTCGATCGAAGGCCTTCGCCATGTCCAAACTAACTGCCAGGCCCTCTCCCTTGCTTTCGATAGCCACAGCCCAGCAGTGGGTTAGGTGGACCAGAAGAAGTCGAGCGATCACGGCGGAAGCCATGTTGATGATCATTAATCAATTGGTGATCTTCCAGATAAACCAAGAGTTGGCTATTTATAATGCTCTCCATCACTTCAAGAGCAAGGAGGTGATAGCAATAGGCCTGTAGTTAGATAGATCGGAACTATCGCCTTTCTTCGGGATCGGGTGGATGAGAGCGCTCTTCCACGAGTCTGGGACTACGCCGACTGAGAAAGAGTGCCGAAACAAACACGTTAGCATCGGTGTCAGCTCAGAAACACATGAACGGAGCACTAAAGGAGGGATGCCATCTGGCCCACTCAACTTGTGGCTGTCTAAAGAGGACAGAGCTCGCTTAACTGCTTTTTGGTTGAACTTAGTATCAGGCATTGAGCTCTGGCACCGCGGAATGGTCGCCGTTGTTCCTTGGTCGTCTAAAGTCGAACTCGAGGCAAAGAGAGCACCCAGGAGATCGGCTTTTCACAGGAGTTCCAGACAGGTATCTCTCAAGCTTCTTGTCATGATCAGACCTTGCTCTGGCAATTTACAACTTAAAGAACCTGGAGGCTCAGTTATACTTGCTTTTTGAGGCTTTCACCTTCAGACCTTTAGTAACCAGTGTCTCAGGCCACATTTGATATGCCTCGCGTTTGCTAAAGCCTGCAGTATGTATCAATCCAAGGCTGTGGTTTTCCACCGATGGGCACTACAGAGCTAGGAATATAAAGTTTCATGCCCTGTAGAATAACATTGGCAACAGAAGCATCACAGGTACTAGAATCATCGGAAGAGAAGCAAACCGGCTCCCAGGAATAAGATGAGTAAAATGTATGCGTCCCATCCCAAGTCCCATGCCAAACGTGATGAGTTGCGGGTGTTCTTCAACTACCGTGCTTAATGGGCATGACATACCATACCAGGCAGTCTGAAGATCTCAACAAACCTGAACTCAATTTAACTTAAATTATTGAATTACTTTGATTACTGCTTCCTGAATATATTTTTAAAAATATTTTTGATCTAGTGACTGATTTCTAAGGATAACAATGATTTTAAATGATTATTGAGGATATTAGTTAATTAGTTAACTATAAATAAATATAGTTTTATTATTAGGGTTACGTTGGCGCTCAATTTTTTTTGAACCAAAATCCATAGTAAACCAAGTAGAAACCAATGTAAGCTTCGCTTTAATAAATATAGATAATATAAAATACCTGGTTCTCCAAGTAGTCGCATTCTAAAATCAATGTAGTTTTCCTTGTCAAAAAGCCTTTCATGACGACCTGAACCTACTCTCACTACACCTTCACCTACTACGTGGAAATGGAGACCTAGAATACAATAAAATTAATTCTATGTTGAAATCATTCATAATTTTTCAATCTATAACAAATATTAATCACCATATAAAGTAATTAGTAAATTAGACAAAAGAAACTAGAAAAATAAATTTAAAAAATATGATTTATGTTTAAATATTTATAAATAAAGCCTTAAATATTTTTAAATTGTAAAATATATATTATTTTTAGTTATAAAAGAACTATTAATTGTTCAGTAGACTTTCAATACATCCATTAAAGTTAGTTAGTTTAACTTTCATGGCTCTATATAGCCAATTGACCTTACATCCCACATTAAAATAACTCATTTAAAAGTATGTAAGACCAGTTAAGTAGGTGGGGACTATGGAAATAAGTAATAAACCATTAAGCAATTAATTACCTAGTACAGGAGTATCATCCTGTAGTTCCATTAAAACTTTCCCTGATAAAAACTGGCCAGGGAAATATAATAGAGATGTGTTGTCAAAAACTATCAAAAACTTAAGCAACTTTCTTGGCATTTTGATGATTTATTTGTTCAGCTAAAACACAGTAAAACTATTAGATAATATAAATATATATTTATTACTATTTAAAATATTATAGAACTATTTTTATAATAATTTGTTAAATTATCATAAGCTAAATTCCTCTTATTGTATATTTTAAAATTATATAAATCCAATAAAATTAACATTAACTACTATATAAAGATAAATCTATTACTAAAATAACTACGAAGATGACATTATTCTAATATAGTATTCACAAGTTGTCGTAGGTTGCAAGTTAAGTAATAACTTGCGAAGGCCACCAAGTTAAGTAAACTTTTTACCTACCTACCTAAAGACAACAAAAATAGTATATAGTACACAATTTCACTGAATTATAACTTATAAGAAATTATACATTGTAAAAGTAATTATTTTATAAAATTGTGAAATGACTACAGTATTATTTAAATCATGTTATAAACGCAAGTCTGTCTTCAGTCTTTCTTCTTATTTTGACATTATGTCACTGACTTGACTAGTTGACTGAGTAATAGATAACTTGACGCGAGACGAGGGCTGCCATATAGCTGCCATAAAATATAGTGACTGGTATGTTCAAATATACCCTAGATTATTTAAACATTTTTAACATATTAATCGCCATATTAAAGATGATAATTTTTGAGCCTCTTAGCATTTTAGCAGTTATTTTTTTTTAAAGAGTGATAAGTGGTAATTATCAGCATTTTGGCATATTCGTTTTTAACATATTAGTATTGACAATATGGTACAGTTTTTTATTATTTATTTTACCATGACATTTTGAAACTACCAACATTATTCTTATATATATATGTCAAATATTAATCGTACATAGCTGTCAAAAGTGTCAGTTAAATTAAAAAAAAGGATCATAATTCAATTTCAAATTCAAATAATAAAGTTAATTAATTGTTTAATATCGAAAATAATACGATTATTAAACTTTTCACTGATTCAATTTACGTAAAAATAATTGTTTGCAATATTTCGCCTACAAAATCTCTTGTTGTTTTATTAAAAAGTGACGTTTTATCGTTCGTTCAAGTCATACATTGGTTATGTTTATGTTTATCTAAAAACTAAAGTACTTTTTTCAAAACGAGTAAATTATTCTTCTAACAAAATGCCGAGTGAAATGATAACTTTGCAGCTCGGCCAGTGTGGCAACCAAAGTAATAAATTACTTCCTGTTATTAAATATTCGGACTCTCTAAACAGTTTACTTATATTCTTTTGTTTTATTACAGTTGGCTTTGAATTTTGGAAACAACTTTGCATAGAACATGGCATCTCGCCCGAAGGTATTTTAGAAGAGTTTGCTACAGCGGGTACTGATCGTAAAGATGTGTTCTTTTATCAAGCAGATGACGATCATTATATTCCGAGAGCAGTGCTATTAGATCTGGAACCTCGAGTAATACATACGATTATGAATTCCCCGTATGCGAAGGTATGTTGACAGTATAAATATATATCTTCACATGTTTTGACATTAGTAGTAATAATTATTTTTCTTAGCTTTATTATTCTTTATTTTCTTCATATAGCAGGGTAAGTAGAGGGAACCTAGTGTTAAGCTTCCTCTTCAGCATTTTCAGTCCAGCTTTTCAAATTTTGTGTCTTGAATGGTTGTTCTCAACCTTTATCTACCAGATTTAAATATATTCCCCGAGTGCTCATTTCCCCGAGTAGTTATGTATTTTTCCACTGAACAACAATAGCCTCATAATAAATGCAATAAAAAAGATCAATTTTTGTAGTTATATAATCCAGAAAATGTATATCTCTCTAAACATGGTGGTGGTGCTGGAAACAATTGGGCCTCTGGGTTTGCCCAAGGAGAAAAGTTAAATGAAGAAGTATTTGATATAATCAATAGAGAAGCCGATGGAAGTGATAATTTAGAGGTAAAATAATTATATTTTATTAAATTACATCCTTATTTGTAAAAAATTTGGAACAACTTCTATTCATCAAGTCCTCAACATAACAATATGTTAAATATAAAAAAAAACTTTTTCAGTACATTCAATCCGGGTAACTTTGATTCCTTGGGTAACATTGACAGTGGGACCTCAAAACTAGTTTTGATAATTTTTCCAATTCTATTTCAATACTATTGACTACCTTTATTTAATATGTTTGTTTTAATTAATAAATGTTAATTTTAAAAACAGAAAAAAACATAAAATTCAGCACAAGGATAACACAAATAAAGATAAAGATAATGTTACTTTAAAATTTTAAAATAATATATTATGAAGTATCTAGATGAAGTATTAGATGCCAATTTGCATAAAAGAGCCTGGGTTCTACATAATTGATGATGATTTAGGAAGGGATTATGGAGGGAGTGGAAAATAGACAATTAATACTCAACTTACATTTATTTTGTTTGTTCAAACAATTTTGGCTTGTTTTTTTTTAATTTGTTTTAAAGTTTTATATTAAATGTGTTTTTAAGTATTGTTTATGCTTATTAAAAAATATATATTGTACACAAATACTAAACACTAGACTGGTTCTCCATTTTTTTTTATTTTAGACAAAACTGCGGAATGACTGTTTTATTACATTAGTTACGTTTATTATTTCATAAAGACAGGAACAAATATTACCTAGATTAATAAGAAAAATAATTAGGACTACCTTTTTATGAATAGTACTTTTTATGAATAGTGTGTGTCAAAATTAACCAATGATGATGAATGATGGGGATAACTTTGACTACAAAATTAAGATTTTCTCCTATACTTATATATTTTAAAATGTTTATGTGAATGTCTATGGGGAAAAAATATTATAAGGGCACTAATAAAACAAAAACACTTGCAATGTGCTATAAATTTCCAGACATAGTTTAAAATATTGTATTTGTCAAAGTTGCCCAGATTGACTATATTTTTAAAAATTAACATTAAAAATAAATAAAATCTTAAATAATATACATTTAAACTTTTGCATACATCTCTATATATATATTGTTGAAATTGTGCTAAATTTTTTATATGTTTTCTTAATAAGTATTTCACATATCACCTTTATCAATTTTTATATTCAATTTTAGAGCAGAAATATTTTATATAATATTTTTTAATATATTTTCTATCATTTCACATTTTTATGTTATTTCTGGCAGGGTTTTGTGTTATGTCACTCTATAGCGGGTGGAACAGGTTCTGGAATGGGCTCATACATTTTAGAGCATCTTTCAGATAGATTTCCTAAAAAACTTGTACAGACTTACAGTGTCTTCCCAAATCTAGACGAGATAAGGTGAGCGAAATCATGTTTTACAGATTATTAATAAAAGAAATATTCCAATAAGGAATCCCATTTATGTCACAATGGTGCTAGTAAATGTACATTAAACAAACAAATGCAAAAAAGTAAAAAACATATTGGTCTTGTTTTACATATGTTAGTTGAATTTGAACAAAAGTTCAAATTTAAACACATATATAAATTTCGGTTAAGATATGTATTTGTAGTGCATTTACCAATTCATATTTTTAATATTTTCTCTTCCCTCATTGTATCACATAATAATTTTAAAATGGACAAAATGAATAACAGAGTAATAGGTCTGGTTGTTGTCCATTCTAAAAAGACATTTAATGTTAAATTAAAGAATTCCATATTATAATTTTTGAAATCAGCGTCAAATTTCCGCCCAATTCTGGAGGCATTGCTTGTTACGTGGCGGAACTTAGCGCCACGCTTTGCTTCGATACTATGGTATCGAAACGAAGAAATGATAAATTTAAATAAATCCTTCCTCTATCCCGCAACCAGTCGCGTTTACAGTCAAATAACTTGCCATTTTAGGTAGGTTTTAGAACTAACCTTTGATACTTTGTTTTTCACGCAAGGTACAGTGTCAACACTCATGGTTTTCCACTTTCAAATTATCGATTGCGTGTTTAGTGATGAAGCTCAACGCCGCGTTTTGTCTACCGGAGCGAAAAATAAAAGTTATTTAAATATAATCATTCTCTAGAGATGGGATCAAACCCGCAACCATTGCCGTATATCAAATTCTGACCCATGCTGCCACGACAACCTCACTTTATGTAATCAGGATAATTATGAGCAATTATATTAATAACCATTCCATATATAAGTATATATTTCAAAATACATGTTTTTTCCAGTGATGTAGTAGTCCAGCCGTACAACTCATTGCTTACACTAAAAAGGCTAACAGAAAGTGCAGATTGTGTGATGGTACTTGATAATACTGCTCTAAATCGTATAGCAAGTGACCGTTTACACATTCAGAATCCATCATTCGCACAAATTAATACTTTAGTCTCTACCATCATGAGTGCTAGTACTGCGACGCTCAGGTAACGTTCGGAAAATATTTTATTAATCATTACTTATTGACGTTTGCTTCACGCAGTGGGTTATAGCGAAGTAGGCAGAGGGACCTTGGAACTTAGAGTTAAGACACACTCTGTTCCTATTCAGACAGTTCATAGCTTCATCACCTGTGCGAGGAAATGAAAGTATTAAATATCTTATTCTCCTGAGTGGGAATCGAACCCACAACCTTCACGCATATAGTCAATTTAATTATAGCTCGATGTAATGTAATTATCTCTGTTTCCGTTTTTTTTATTTTTTATCTACTGCAACTCTTGTTATACTCACCCTTAGGAGCAACAGAAGAGAATCCTAAAAAAAGTAAACTGGATTACTTAGTAGCTACTCTCTCCACCAGGTACCCGTCGTACATGAACAATGACCTTATAAGTTTGGTGGCGCCTTTGATACCTACACCGCGGCTTCATTTTCTAATGACAGGCTACACCCCACTTACTGCTGATCATGAACTTAACGTTGTAAGTTGTGGGTTCGATTTATTTTATTAACAATTTTTTTATACAAAAAAGCAAAAAAAATGTAACTACAAGATTTTAAATATATTTATTCCACGGGGTAGAGTTCCCCTACAGTTTACAGTTTTACTATAATTGTACTGCTTTTTATCCCAAAATAGCACCAATTTTTTTATCTCTAACCCTTACAGTAAGGAAATTATATATATTAATATGATATTAATATGAGGGTACCAACGTAACATAACAGTTTTTTTTCTCGGTGTCTATAAAATATATTTTTATTAAATTTTAAATCAACGTGGTTATCAATAAGATCACTATTATATATTTTTTAGATTTTTTTGGGAAATTCATAATTTGTAAAAAATAGACTTTTTTAGGGGTTTTTTGTGTACCACCTCGTAAATTCACACTCACCGAAATTATATATATTATGTACGTATTAGTTAGCTATCTATACTATAACTTACAAAAAAAAAATAGTTGAACATATAGAGTACGTGCATGCGCATAACAATCTTCTGCAGAAATCTATCATCGTATAAGTACATACATATTATATGTCCGTATATGTTAGCAATGTCATGGCGCCAGGGTTTCATTGCACACGGGCGCTACACGAACTAGAGCCGCTCATGGACGTAGCGCTTACACTGATGCATAGTATCGTTTTGGCAAAGGAATACTAGAATTTTATTTATTGTACCTCAATATTGATTTAAATATTTTTTTTATTTACCCAGTATATATTTTTTTAATATAATTTTTAAGAAGTTTCAAAATTGCCAAATATGTTTCTATCCATATTGCATGGTATATAAGCTTCCATTACGCATATTGAATGTTTTTGTTGTACATAGATGTATATAGTTTATACAAAAACATCATGGATCATTAGTTATAAAAGTAGAATTTTAGAATCGACTCCTTTTTGTCATTTGCAAAAAAATTTTACTGTCCGGGCCAGTCTCGAATTATTCTCTAACAACGATGTATGGAACAGCTGATGATTTTTCAATATTTAGATGTCTTTATAAAAATTCCGTTTTATATAATTTACTACAACATAAAGGTGATCAGATATTTTGATTATCATTTAAATGTCGAACGAATCGATCGAACATGTTCTGCGCATACGTATTTTGCGTAATTTTACGCGAGTACCTCCGATTATCAATAAGAATTTTGAGGGACTATACTATGTACATAATATGTAGAATTTTGGTAGGTGTCATTTTGCGGGATGGTACACAAAAATACCCTCAAAAATGTTTTTTTTTTGTAACTTATAATTTCCCAAAAAATCTCTTAAAAATAATGAGCTTAATTGATAGCCACGTTGAGTTTAAATTGCATAAAGATATTCTTAATAGATGCCGGGAAATACACTTTAATGTTAAGGGTTGTTACCCCGAAAACTTTGTAACTTTCTAACCCTTTAGAAACAAAAAAAAGATGTTATGCTATTTCAAATAAAAATCAATACAATCATAGTAAAAAACAATTTAATAGAAGCCAGTGCAGATTTTCCGTGCTTATCGGGCTAGGCCTTTTTTAGCTCAACTGAAAATCCAAAAATTTATTAAAAGAAAAAAAAAAATTTAATTACAGACAGACGAACATGTGACAGGGATAAGATAAATAAAACTATACATACATATTTTTATAAAAAGCCTTATTATTTAAATAATACTTTTAATAATTTGAAATATACTAAAACAAATATTAATATTATTTTCCCCAGGCCCCAAAAATAAGGAAAACCACCGTGTTAGACGTGATGCAGCGTTTACTGCAGCCCAAGAACATGATGGTGTCGTTGAGCCCCGATCGCGCTAACCAACACTGTTATATTTCCATTCTTAATATTATACAGGTAAGCTGTTTATTTTTATTTATTATTTTGGTTCTTCTCACCATGTCCCTTATAGCAGGGTATGCATAGGGAACCTATAATTAAGGCACCCCGTTCCCCAATTTGCGTATTAAGTGACAAAACTCAACGTCGCGCTTAGCCACGACTGGCCTGGTCACGACCGGCATCAGAATGAATATATATATGTAATATGTTGGATGATACCGGAGTAAATAAAACACAATTGTATTTATCTAAAATAGAAAAATCGACAATTAAAGGTTTTTACTTCCAATATTTTGTAGTTTC
>DVQK01000139.1:0-14562 GCA_018231685.1 Heliconius clysonymus
TTCTAAATAAGTATTTTTCTTTCCTAAGTGTGGAATAACACTTTAAAAATGTGTAAAAAACAATTTTTCATTTTTAATATTTTTAAATATTCAAATGCGGAGTAACTCCACACTTAGGTGAGAAAAATACTTTTTTAGAAAACGTTTAAGAAGTTAAACGTTGCATTATTATACGTTTTCTTAAAAAAAATATTCTGCACAATATTCTTATGCAAAAAAAAATTGTCTATGGAATGAATTAACCTTTTTTAAATTAAATAAAATAAAATAAAATAAAGGAGTAAGGGACAAGCGTGTCCGCCCAACCGTCTGTAACCAAAACATAACGTAGCCGCAAATCGTGACCGCAATAAATTGCTTTTCCACTGTGACATATTGATAATCCACCCGTTGTTTCGAGCCGTTCGCCTTTACCCTGTTTAATATAGTACGAACCTACTACTACTTACTGGAGCTAATTGTAACCTTTAGACGGTAATAGCTCAGTGGTGGTGAGTGCCATTCTAATTAATTCATTTTGAATTTATATGCGGGTTGAATTTTATGTTTGAAACTTTTAAAAGTGCTTCTTAATATATCAATAAACGTATGAATATATTTACATATAGTTCCATATAATTAAAAATTAATAACAATTATATAATGACGTAGGAATCGTTACGATACTACCTTATTATATTTATATTAAATATATAATATTTTTTAGGCAAAGCACGGCATGGAACTTATCCATCACTCAACACGCAATGCTCCAGAATTCGGCTGAATGTGAAATACGGAGTGTGTTAACACTAAGTTCTCAGGTTCCCTCTGACTATGCGGGATACAAAGTGAAGCTAAAAAATAAGTAGCGTAATAATGAAAATTATAAGTTAATGTAGTTCAAGAAATATGATACCTCTTAACATTTCAATACAGATAGAATGTTTAAAAAAATTGAAATATAGTGCTTCATGTTATAAACGACTGACAATAACATACAAAAGAACCTAAATATATATTTAATGTTATATATTCATAACTATATATTTTATGTACCTAATATAGTAACGTACAAGCACTAAATCTTACTTCATTAGAGAAAGACAAACTAGCCATCTAACTGATTGTTTTATAGGGAGAGTTAATTGATATCCAGTAATTGAAATGTTGCAGATCCACAAATCGTGACCGCAACAAATTGTTCCGGGTACGGCTAGCGTGGCCGGTGGCCGCTCTACGTTCTAAATGTATGAGTTTGTACGAGAGTAATGTGATCCTGTACCTGACTTTGTTCAAGTATTTATTACTGTTAAAAATCATTTTACATAGTTTTTCAGTAGCGTTTATACAAGAATAATTGTAAATTCCAAAAAAAACCATTCTAAGAAGCATATTATAGTTTTTGCTATAAATATTTGTTAGTTCGCGTGTAGACTGAGGGAGCCTAGTTTTAAGACACTCCGCTCCCCTCTTTCCGCTGAATTCTGGAGGCGTTACGTAATGAGTTCCAGAACTCAACCCCGCATTTCGCCCCGAAACCAGAGCGGAGAAAATTAAAATATTAAATATTTCATTTCCTCGATGGAGAATCGAACCAACAACCTGTCGTGTTTATTTCGCTGCTACTGGTCTTAATAATTAATATATTATAAAATTTATTAAAAAAATGTTCCAAATAGAACAATCCAAACGAGAAAAATAAACGGAAAAGTTTCACTATAGTTTTCATAGTAAATAAACAAAACGTCTCATGTGACCTACAGGATAAGGGTTAGCGAATAATAAGGTTTGACGGTAAAAGTTGCATCGTCAGGCTTTAATGGAAAAATTCCTGCAATTTCACAAGTGCTTGTAGAGAATGTGAAAACCACGTTCTACGCCTCACCTCACTAAGTTCAACCTTGTAGTGTAAAAGTTGAGAGAACTAAAGCTTAAGTAGAGAAAATTTCCTTAGGTTTTTTCTAGCAATACAACTAGAAATACATATATGTTATTTAAACTTTTAATCTTGATAAGAAAATAAAATTGTAAAAATTTAATTAAGCTCGGAAAATAACTACTTTTTGTATATATTGTACAACGTATATGTGCATTTTTAACCCTGTGAAAAAAAACATCCATTAAAAAAAATGCTAACTTTTAGATTATAAAGCGTACTCTTTTTATACCTTTACGCTGTATCGCACCGCAGGATAAAGCCCCCCCACAGACAGACTTCTCGCAATGCCCCACAGGAGACATTGCGAGTTGATTTAATTTCCTCGAGTGGGAATCGAACCCACAACCTGCCGCGTTTACAGTCACACGCCACTACTGGCCTCAAATTCAATTCCACCACCTATGCTAAAAGCAATATTCTTATATGAGTCTTCGCAATGTTAGTGTAAAAGTATACCGGCAAAAAAAAGTATTTGTTCGAAATGTTCATTTCAATTCACCTGCCATTCCTTACAACAAAGAATGAATTCCCTCATTGCTGAATGCTTTGTGTGGGGCTGTAAATATCATCCCTTATCCTCTCCCTGGCCTGAATATAAAATGATCCGATAGCGTTCGAGGAAATAAAAAATTACGCTCCGTCGGTTTCTACATTGATTTTTATGTCTATTTTTACGAGATAAAGAACTCTTTCGTTATGGAACTTAAATTTGAGATGATATTTTGCTTTATGTCTTTTACTTTTATTAATATAGTGAATTTTATTAGTTACTAAATTATTGGCGACATCGTGGGGCCCAATAAAATATCAAAATATTAAAATATATAAATATCGCTCTCAACAATCGCGTTCTGTCAAGCTCTTCCCAATTCTACCAACATGGCGTAATGACCTGGAAGCGGGTAACAGATTAACTTTTTGTTTTCTTCTTTCTGCCTGTCCCACAGTATATAAGGGGCATGTAAAAAAATAAGGCAATTGACAGGCACAAATGTTGTAGTGCTCTACGAAGTTCTGAAAGAAGTTGTGAATTTACAATAAACATTTTCTTTTCCATAAATATTAGGTACTTATCAAATAAAAAAAAATTATAATTCTTTATGTTATAATTTATTATAATTATGTGAGCGTTCTTCTGAAACAACCTACGAATCAGCATAATCGGCTTAAATTTTCCCGTTCAATTTTCTCATTTTGGCGGCAATTGTTTTTTATTTGTTTAGATAATTGATTTCCAAATTTAACTTTCATTTTTTTTCTAGATATTGGAGCGATTGGAGTAAAAAAAACAGGTATGATATAAAAAGACACATTATTTCCCCATTCTGATAAGAAAAAGAGCGGCGTTCAGTTCCGCTCTCAACAAGCTATGTCTCGTTTTAGATGTGGAAAGCGAAAGTCACAAGGACAACACTTTTACTTTTTACACCATGCTGAATAAAAAAGCCAATATAATAAAAATATTTCATGCAAATATATTACTGAACTCGATAGCAGTTCGCGGTTTCGTAGCTCCGTCATACCATTAAGTAGATAACCCGCATCTATGCTGAGAGCTGGATACTGGCAAGTTTTAATGAAATTGCTTTTAAAACTGCCAATTTTTTATTAATATGTTTTATATCTACGCTTGCTATTATCAGTTGTGATGTTTACTTATCTTAATATGCAATGTTAAATATTTTTTTTCTTTTCAGTATACACTTTGAATTTAAAAAAACATTTATTTGATTTTTTTATGATCATGAACACATACATAAGCGCACGTCTAAGTATTTATTTAAATCCCTAGTAATCATTAATATTTTTCAAAATTATACTAATATTTTGAGGTTGTGAAAAATTAAGAGACTAGCATAAAATATAAATGACGACTCACTTGACTTATATTCCTGTTCCCAATCTGGGGTAGAGACACCACACATCACACACCCCACAGAGATTCGAAATTTGGGGCGATCTTGAGCTTCATGCTTAATTTCGATCCATGTATTCCTAGTCTTTTTTGCCTCGTCTGAAACTGAGCGTCACCAGGTTAGCTTGAGACGGCCACGTTTACGCTTTCCTTGAGGATTCCAATCCATTCCCTGCTTCAGTATATGGTCAGGAACTTGGCGAAAGGTGTGGTCATCCTGGTTCCACTGGTGATGCTTGGTCGTTTGGCATCTTGACAAAATTTTTAATGGTAAAATATTAATGATATTGTATAGAAATTATAATTTTGGCGGAGTTAATAAAATCATTCTTTTCATATGTATCTTTTTTGATCCAATAAATAAGTATACTCATTTACCTACTCAAGACTCAAGAAATAATTTCTCTTGAATATAATTCAAGAAATAATTCCAGGAAAAACGTTTAAGCTATATTAAACGTAAAATAATAATTGTTTAATTTTGTAAGGAAATGTAAATATTTGTTAAAAACAATATTTGCTTAAAATGTTGTATAAAAATTTATATAAATACAAAGCAGATATTTTTTTGAGTAACAAATTATATTGTAGGGTAATTAAAAGAGCTACAGTTTACGCCTATCTAAGATACGATCTAACTTAACCCCAGCGTCAGGTGAATACGAAAACGCAACTTTAATTACTTTATAAAATGTGACTCAGCAACTTCTGAACTACTCTTAAAGCTATACCGTTGGTTAATACACTTTTTAAGAAAAGTCGCAAGAAATGTGGATATTTAAAGAGCGTAAATTTCTTAAACAAGTTAAACTCAATTTTCCAGTTAAATAATCTACAAATCACGTTCAATTTACTCGCAAACAAATTATCTAGAAACTCTTTTGTTTGTTTTTGTACAAAATATTGCTACAAAGTTACTTTGTTTTAGCTTCTCGCTGTATACCGTGGCAAGGTAGATAGGGGGAACCTGAGAACCTAGTGCTAAGACACTCCGTTCCCAATACATTTCCGTTTCCACTTTCTGCCGAATTCTGGAGTGTTTCTTGCGTGTTGGGCGGCTTACATCAACGTCAAGTGGGCATCGACCCCACTACCGTTGCGTTTACAGTCGCACGCTTGTGCTTCTGTACCATGACGGCCTAAAAGTAACTAAACAGTATTTTTTGTAAAAAGCCTAAAATCCATAAGTCTAGTATATCTGAGCGTCAGCGTTCCAAATGCAAACCCCTTTCATAAAAGTAGGCTTTTAAAATAGGTCATATAGAAAGCATTTGGATAGGAATTTGGTTGAAAGATTATCTGGTTTATAGCCAATAATGTTTGCATTTTGAATATATTCCATCATCTAATTTTGCTGAATTTGGAAATTATTGTAGTTAATAAATAAATTGATCATTTGTAAAAGTTTTATCTTTTATTGTAAAGGTTATTATTTTACGTTATTATATTAGTAATTTCATCATTATTTTATTTTGTTGATTTCTGGGGACATTGCCTCGGCACCAGAGCGAAGAAATGAAAATGTTCAATTTCGTCGACTGGGAATCGAACCCAAAATCTGTCACATTTACAATGACTTTCTGGCCAATTTACAATGAATTTTTATATGCCATATTTCTTTTTAGCTTCATCCTGTAGTGTTAAAAACTCCTTTCCAGTTTAGACACTTCCGTTCTCCACCGCCTAGTTTTTGAGGCATTTAGTGTTGAGGGGTAGAACTCAACACTGCGCTTTGCCGCGTTACCAGAACAAGAAAATAAAAATATGAAATATTTCAATTCTTCAAATGGGAATCGTACCCACAACCTATCGCGTTTACAATTGCACGCTTTTGCCCCTGCGTCAGGACCTTCATATACATACTAAGTATAATTAATAAAGGAGCACGTTCAAATAACATGAGCACGTCCGTTTAAAGTAAAACACAGAGCAAAAGGCACTTTAGATTAAACGTAATCTCCCGTTTCAGTGTGAGATTTCAGCGAATCTGACGTTGAAATGACAAGACATTGTAGAGTTAATTGTTCTTGGTTTCCAAAGTGACGTTCTCAGGAACAAATGGATATCTTCACCGTTTCAGTTCATTTAGAATATCTATTGTACGAAAAATATGAATGGAAAAATATAAAATTGTATTCATCAATAAATTATTCAAATATTATGTTATCGGTAACAGTACAGTGTCATATTTGTTGTTTTGTTTCTTGCCTATGAAACAATTAGATAAACCCGGCATTGAGTTCCGCCACTGAACATGCAATTCCTCGAAAATTTCGGCGGAAAGTGGAGAACGGAGTATCTTAACATGGTTCTCTCTGTCTACCCTAACACGCAGGATACAGCGGGAAGGTGTAAAAAAAAAAATTTAATATATAAAGTATATTTTTTATTTATTTCTTTAATGAATTTGGCAAGTAAAAGCAAATAAAATAGGTGTAAGTTATATCGTCGATGGTTTAATTAAAGCATAAAATTAATTGGAGTGAACACAACAACCCGCTCACGATAGGAAATTAAAATTTTACGATGTAATTAAGAAAAATATTTATTTAACCATTCTTCTATAAGTTGCTTGATACTTAATTTTACTTTGGTAGATTTATTAAAGTAATTTTTATTTTACCGCAACAAAGCAAGTTTATACACTTTCTCTGATTCAATTTGAAATTTTAAATTATGAATAAAAACTCTTAACTCATAAATATTATAAAATATATTGGAAATTTCGTTTTAAAATAGGATATATTTGTTTTTATTATCACTAACAGAAGTTTTACCAAAATAAGACAACTCCAGTAGATCTAAATTATTTTTTATTAACTGAAAAAAGTAACAGTTAAAAATCACACTCACTTCAAAAATTTTTAGATTACTTTATAAGCCATACTCTTATATTAACAGTATTATACTACAATACAATATTTAATTATTTTGAGTTTTTCATTCAAAATAAATATAACCACTATATAAACGACGTAATAAGTCTGACGGGACAAAACTAAATGCGATTGTTTTAAGCTCAAACCTTAGCCTTGTTAAAGTTTGTACTCAAATCCGAAGCGTTTTAGTAAAATTCTTCTGTTTATGTACGGTCAGACCAAATAGGACGTTGAATTGCCTCTTCTATTACTATCAAGGAATATTAATATATACTTCATTGTGCACCACACTATAGTTAAATAAACAAAAAAATACAGAAGCATACATTTTGAATACAAGAATGGAAAAGAAAAGAATAAAAGATCTTAAGAATGCGCTAAAATCATTTGGTTTCAATACGTAGTGCTTCGTACCCACATATGTTCGTACGTACCTACATAGTAGTAGTAGTAGTGCTTCGTATTACTTATTGTATTTTTTTTGTTACTTTGAATAGTAAGGTTACAAATAGGAGACCAGTCGTGGTAGTTTGATGAAAAATTGGTCAAGTTTTGATTATGAGATTCGGTTGAAATTAATGAAGTCGGGTTTTTTTGTTAAAAATTATAATTTAGTTATTTTTCCTACTAAAATTGCTTTATATTCCATGATAAAACTGTCCTATAAGTTGCATTAAGCTTTGAACTATTACCTTGCCAAAATTCATTTATTAACATCCAGTAGTTATCGGTATTTTAAATAATTTGTATTTTTCGGTACGGTTTCTTTTTATAATTTCCTTAATAAAAATAAAAACCGATGAAACTCAAAATAAATATCTCCAGACCCTAAGGCACCATACAAAAAATCATTAATTTCTTTTCGGTAGTTTTTGCGTGATTGGTGAATAAACAAACAGACAGACAGAGAGACAGACAAGAATTGCTGTCGAGTGATTTTTTTGCTTCTTTGTTAACCGATCTATTTTTTTTATATCTTTCATGTACAGAATTGATTTTTTTTATCCTTGTATTATATATACAGATTAAACAAAGTGAGTAATTACTAATTACCCATCTGACCTACCAACCTGCTTCCATTACACGCCCATCTCAATAAACAATGATAACCTTATAATTGACCGATATTGATAAAATGACAAAAGACAACTATACACTAACAATATAAAGGAATTAAACTAATTAAAATTATTTGCATCTGTGAAAAATCGTGATTCTTACCTATTGTTTGAACTTGAAGATTAATTTATTTGTTTGTTTTAATCTACTAATTACTATGTTTTTTTTTATTTTCACGCTATATACCTCACAAAGCAGCATAGACAGAGAGAATTCTGGAGACATTGGGTATTGAGTGGCGATTGAGTGGCCGCGCTTTGCCTCGTTACTTACTGTAATAAGAAAATATAAATATAAAACCTTTCATATCCTCAAGTGATAAATGAACCCACAGCCTGTCGCGTTTGCAAGCTTGTACCCCTGCGCTACGAGTAGCCTCTTACTTTTACATATTAAAAATAAATATATAAATTCGTTACAGAAAAAGATATTTACAAAAAATAAGTAAAAGTACGTAGTCAAATAAGCTGCTCCAGTCAGCCAAACACTTTAAGAAAACATTGCAAAGATTGCCCTTGGCTCTATAATGTAACGTAAATAGGGAATATATTAAAGGGTAATGCAAGCTTTATTGGCCAGAAGAGTGTGTAGTAAATAGAACTAGCAACACTGTATAGAAACATCCTAATTCCTTTATTGCCATTGTATAACTTTGATTTTTGTTAATTTAAAGAGAACGTGATTTTCGACTTAATGTTACATAATAAATAATAAAAAAATATTCATTATTTGTAAACAAAATAATTGGGGGTATTATTCAATTGTTAAATTGTTCATATTTCTGTGGCTAAAGATACTTAATTTACTGAAAAAAAATATCTCTGCTACAGCAGAGCGGACAGGGAAAGACACTATTTAAAAAATGGAAAAATATATAAAATCGGTTTTCAATAAATTCCGAAAAAAAAATATTTGTTTATCAGTTTTCAAAAAGTAAAAGTTAAAATGTTTATTTTTATAACTTTAACTGAATTTCAAATTGAAAAATAAATTGAAATTTTTCTATGTCAATTCGTTGTCAGATTTATTTTATTTCACGGAAGCCTCATTAATTACCCAGCGACGCGTGTTGTATATTTATTTTTTGGTTTTGTATGTGCTTAATTTGTAGCTGTGACACTGTATTGTATTATTGAATTCTATTTTAAATGTAAAAATGACGTTTGTATTTGAAAAAATATGTTATTTGCACCAAATATATCGAAACCATATTCCTTGTAATTATGAATCTCTTATATTTACAAAACTTTCAAAGAAACATGGATTCATATCACTTTTTTTGTTTTTTTTAGCTTCACGCTGTCATCCGCACATAACAGAGTAAGCAGAGCAAACCTGGATACTTAGTGCTAATATGATTAAGACACTTTCGACTCCACTCCCCATTATGACACTTTCGAATTCTTAGGGCATTGCGTGTTGAGTTGCGTTTAAAGCCTAATTTAAGGCCACATTTAGTTTATTTTTTAGTACTTTTTAGATTACTATATTTACATTGATTATTTCAGTAATTTTCAAAGATAGATATATACCTATATATATAATAAGAAACAATATTAAAGTAAAATCCTGTCCAATATTCTCTACATCGAGTACCTATTCCAAAAGATTTACTAAAAAAACTTTGGGACTTGGAACGCTGACACTCAGTAATACTGGTTCACGGATTTAGGAGGCTGTACACGTGTTATGTTAGAAGCAAAACTTCTTTTAGTTTGTCTTTACTTAAAAAGTTCTGGCTAAATGGATTACAGGATCGTCGACCACTGTTTCGTATAAATTAATTAACCGAGATTATTTTTATCACATTTTAAAATTTAGTTTATATATTTTTTAGGCTAGTTAAATATTTCTGTAGCGTAGCACTTAGTAAATTCCGTCGTAACTTATTGATACGTCTGACTGTAAGCGTGATGGTTGTGGGGTGGATTCGAAAATATTTTTATTACACTTATTGAGTTTCGCCGCTCCCGAAAATTTGGCGATAAAAGTGGAACGTATTACACTATGTTCTTTTCTTTGAATATCCTGGTATATGGTAAAATGGAGGGGCTATTTTTTAACTTAGTAAATATATATGTTTACTTTTGTAATACATGGTGGTGGCTGTAAACGTAACTGGTTGTGGGTTCGATCCCTACTCCAGCAAATGAAATATTTACTTTTATTTATATTTCCATTTCTTCGCTCTGGTATCCAGACAAAGCGCGGCGTTCAGTTCCGCCACTCAACAAGCAGTGCCCCCAGAACTTGGCAGAAAGTGAGGAACGGAGTTTCTTAACACTAGATTCCCTCTGCCTACCCTGATGTGTGCGGAGTACATCGTGAAGCTGATTTGATTTACTTTTGTAATATTTTCTAATATTATAAATATGATAAAAAATTAGTACCTTTGTTGGAGGAACTAGGTCTCTATCTCATACATTTTTAAAAGCGACACACTCTACCCTTTTCTATTTCTATTAATAATTACTACTAATCTATTCCAATACATTTATATCCATATCTTAATATAACAACCTAAAAATATTAAGCGAAAAATATATATATATCTCAAAAATATCCGATAAACTAAGTATATATTCAGTTTATCAGATATTTTTAAATATTGTCACATTTGCCGAAGTCATCATCCGAGCGTTCAAACTCGATTAGCGGCATTCGATATGGCGGAGAGCCAACTTCTTAAAGACATTTGTAATCTTATCAGTCTAGTTCACGTTTACGGCACATTATTCATTAAATATATCTAGAAAGTCTGGTGGAGTGTTATCTAAATTTTGGTTTATTCTGAATATATTAGGTAAACTGACTCTACATTTTTTTTTAGCTTCACGCTGTATCCCGCAAATAAGAAACTGACTCAATTTTATATTACGCTTCACGCTGTATCCCGTACTAGTAAGGTAGCAAGAGGGAATCTAATGTCAAGATAATTAGAATTTTCTTTATTTCTTTTGTATTTCATTAACTTGGCTTTACATTACATGCGCCATATTATAAAAAAATATAGGTTTCCTCTCGCGGAATTTTCGGCAAAAATGTTGTATTTTCGCTTTTATAAAATAAACGTGGTTATTTTCTTATTTGATCGTATCTATACGTCAGCGTTACATATTACACAAAAGGCCCAATAAATATTCACAATAAGAACAAACGACAAATCGATATTCGATTTAAAACGAATACGAATGACTCGATTTAAGATAATCTAATCTAATTTTGTATATTTTGCCTTGTAAACCTAGCTTAAACAAATTGTATTTTAATTTTATATCGGTGGCACTAGGTTGTGACGTGTACACGCGACGATTATGGGTTCGAATTCCACTCGGATAAATTAAATATTTCATTTTTCTTACTTTGGCACTTACAACTTAACACGGGATCCTTTGACCACATGGCGAAAAGTCGGAAACGAAAGTGCCTTAAAGGGAACGGAGTGTCTCAACATAAGCTTAACATATTGAACAATAACAACGTTTGTAATTTTTATTTAACAAACAATATCCTATAAGGTAATAATGACTGTTATCAATTATTTAACGAGTATTTTTCTTTAATTTCAACTAAATTTCAACTCAAGGGACGTAAATTACAATATTATTTTTAATATAAAACATAAAACGCTTATTCTCCTCATCAATCAATGCTTCTACTAAAATAAAATAAGCGTTACTTCCACCTACTTCAGCACCGAACCATTAAACTAAGTAACAGTATCGTATAATCAAAAGATATTGGCTCTTGAATCGTGTTAAAACAACCTACAGAAGATTGATCTCGCAAAGGTCCCACTCAGAAAGCAATCAAGGTATTAAATCTTTCAAAGCCTTTCGATCCCAGTACAGCGTCCACGCCAGTTTTCGCTATCGACATCGGCTTTTGAGTGAGAGATGCTTGAAATATGAATGTCATAGTCGAAGTTGACGATTTGGTTGTGTATTTTTGATGAATTACGACTAATTATTAAAATTTGTAAAAGTAAAACGAAGGTTACCACGGTATACAGTATTTATTATTAGCTTTACGTTGTTACCTGTTATAGCAGGATAGAGAGAGGGTACCAAACGTTAAAACACTAAGTTCCCCACTTTTCACCTATTTTACAATACATTGCGTGTTAAGTGGCAGAGAGTGATGAAAAAATTAAATAATTAATTTCCTCTGAGATGTGCTATTGCGCCACGACGGCCTCAACAGTAAACAATATTTATTATTAATAAATATTAAAATGTAATGTTTATTTTGAACGCAACCTACTAAAATCCTATATAATCCGTAACAGGGTATAATGTACCTACAATATATTATTATACTTATCTATTCGACTCATCTTTCGGCACAGTACGTCACAAGTTAAAATATCATCCACACCACCTGGATACGTGGCACTCCACTGCTGTGCGGTTTCTTAGGAACTTCCTTCCACGCACCACGGACCTGTGGAATAGCCTACCTGCGGCAGTGTTTCCAGGTCGATACAACCTGGGTACCTTCAAAAAGCGCGTCTATCTCCACCTTGGCGGCCGGCAACGCGTCTGTAGCTCCTCTGATGTTGCACCGGGTCGTGGGTGGCGGAGATCACTTACCATCAGGTGACCCGTACGCTCGTTTGCTTTGTCTTTTCATAAAAAAAATCTATAAATTACTTAGCTAATTTATGTATGTATACATACGTTGTAATTATCATACAAACATTTTAGGTAGGTAGGTAATGATGTGTGAAGCGTTGGTTTGCGTTAATGAATTGTAAAATATAATATAAAATATTTTCTTTGATAGTTACAATAAAATGTAAAATGTATTTTAACATATTATTGCAGAATATCATAAATCGTTCGACATTATGCAACTTTTCTACGATAATTATTTATACCGCAACTTATAGTTTTATATCTGCCCATGTTTAAACTATAAAATATGTTATGTATATAAAGAATAGTTGAGGCAAGTCGTCACGTCAGCAAACGTGAATAGTTGTGGGTTCGATCCCAAGTCGTAAAATAAAATATTTATTTAAATTTATATTTTCATCCCTCGCTTTGGTGTCTAGACAAAGCGCAGCGTCGAGTTCCTCCACTCAACGCGCAATACCTCTAGAATTCGGCGAAAACTGGAGAACGGAGCGTCTTATCACTAGGTTCCCTCTGCCTACCCTACTATATACGGGATACAGCGTGATCCTGATTTATTTATTTAAAAAAATGGTGGTGTATAATAGCTATACAAAATTTCTGTGGTATACCACAACTTTGGTTATTAGGTGAAATAGCTCTCATCCACGCCAAAAACGCGACATATTAGATGCTCAGCTTCGATGTATTGGCACGTACGTGGTAGACATACGACGTATATACATATAATAAAAAACTCGAAACGGATGACATTTGGAACATTGCCCGTGAACAAACTAGTAAGTGGGTATTCGAATTCATTTTGAACGTCAGCCTTTATACAAAATCCCAATTCAAAACTTCCAGAGTGCCACTGTGGTATCGTTTAATAGAAAACTATTGAACATTCAATTGTATTGGCAGCTACGGAGGATCAACTTTTACACGGCACGAACTCCCGACAAAGTTACGTATTAAATTCACGGTTGGGGAAGGTATTGTAACCTCAATACAATTTCTAGTATACAATACATTGTATAGCTATCGTACTGCTTTTGTTGTGTACCACACATTAGCTAATTGAATTTGAACATACTATTAATATTTCTATTTGCTGTTCACAATATCGTTGCGACCAACCAAGGGTGAATGCAGTAGAAGATAGTATTCGTGAAGTGTATTTCGTGGAATTTTGCTGGGAGTTAATAATTGTAAAGTTTAAAATTGAGACTGTTTTGGTGCAGTGGCACAAACGTGTGTCTGTAAACGCAATGGTTGCAAGTTCTATTCGAACTCGGAAGAATTAAATATTTTTTATTCGTTTTTTGATTTCATCGCTCTCGAAATAAGGAAAAAGCGTAGGGTTGAGCTCCGTCACTCATTACGCAACGCGTCGAAAAATACGGCGAAAGGTGGGGAACGGAGTGTCTTAATACTAGTTTCCATCTGCCTTTCCTGCTACATACGGGATGCAGCGTGAAGCTGAAAAAAAAGTAAAAATTGTACACAAAATTTAATATCTGTGTCTCTTTATAATTTTAATATTTCTCGTTCGGGGAAATTGTCATCACTTCACGTTAATTCCGCGACTTACGTGTCTCGAGGTCAGACGCACAGCGAAAAGCGGAGTGTCTTGACACTAAGTTCTCACTGCCTTCCGTGCTATGCCGCATGAATGCCTACAACTTAAAATGCGGTTAAGTGCGACGTCAACGGGACTAGACGTACAACTCTTAATTTGACAAGCTTAAATTTGCGGACGATTGCAATATTTTTGTATGAAATACACCCATTATAAATTTTTAACAGTATTTTATATTTTAAATATAAATCAATCTATCATTAATATAATAAACATCTTAAAAAATAGTATTTACTGAATTCACTTTGTTTTTTTTTTATGGATATTTGAAAACAAAGTTTTCATTACTTAAATTCAAATGTGCTGCGCCGTGCTCCCGATCGCGGACCCAGCTGGCAACTGTCAAGAGAAATTTATTAATCTATAAAGTAGATGACACGTATGTTCATAATACTGTATTTTTAATTGGGTATTTTAATAGGTCGGGGCAAAAGTATTTTCGTATTTTGAATGTATTATTAGTAATCAAA
>DVQK01000140.1:0-14544 GCA_018231685.1 Heliconius clysonymus
ATAAATTTATTATTCGCTTCGCTTATTCGCTTTCACCAAGATTAATTTTCTATAATAAGACAAAAATTAGCTTCTTGCAAAATCGTTAAGAAAGTCAGGAAGCAGAGTCCAAAGTAAGTAAAACATCTAATATAGGTTGGTAGGTATTCCTAGCAGGCGTAAAAACTAATATTTTATTCATATTTATTTGGCCGGCATTTGATTTTCCTCAAGGAAGTTTATACATTCAGTTAGGTGTCACGTGTTTGCTGTTCTCAAGGTGGACTTGATTTGCTAAAATCAAGGTAACGAAGCCTGTTTTACTACTTTTGTATATTTATGTTGTATATTTATATTACGTATACTATAGATAAATTATGTTGGATTCTAGATTTAGACAAAACGCGTCGTTTAGTTACGATTTTTTTAAATAGTTGTAATATGGAGAACGCAAGATACTTATAACGAAAAAAAAACAAAGGCCAAGAACAGCCAAACTCATTACTTATTATTAATTATAATAATGTATTAAATACATATTTAGTAATTATTAAAGGATTGAAGGATATTTAATTTAAAAACCCTTTTTTAAATAATTTTAACACAGTTTATTTTTTGGTTCATTATTAAAATTAATTTTTTTCACGCACTTTTAATGATATCAATTCGTAGTAGTATATTCTGTTTCCGCTTAAAAATAAACCTAAAAAAATATACAAAAACATTCATATTAGATTTTTTCATAATAAAACATACCTACCTATCTGACCTAATGCCTGTAATAAATTAAAATTAAAAAATTAAAAATTCTTTTAGACATGTGTCACATTGAAGGACATCATGCATTTAATGAAATAAGAATATGACATAGACATTTGCCGTCCATTAGAAGCAAGAACACTCGCAGTGAGAGGCCTTCCGCTAAAACACAGTCTTTTGAGCTACAGCACTCTAATATACGAATAAAGGAGCATACATCACTTTTTTAACTTTAAAAGGTGCGTAAAGTTTACTTTCATCTGTCACAAATAATTTCCAATGCATTTTTTTTATTTTTCCAACTTTTATTTTATTCGCACAACAAACAGTTGTCAAGAACTGAATTGTTCGTTCAAAACAAGGTATGGGCTGTTACTGTTTTTTTTTTATACAACAAGCGCACAAAAGCTAAAAAGCACTTGTTAATTGAAGTGATAAATCAAAATAGAATTTGTAAAATGTAACTAACCATGAAATCGCTTCATATTCTGTACCCTTCCATTTGACACTTAAAAAAACAACACTTAAACTGTAAACACTCGCACCATTGCCACTTTGCTTTGGCTATTAAAAAAAAACTTCCCGCCTATTTTCAAAAATGGAATCGAAACGTCAAAGGTACATTTTCTTTTTTTTTTAACGTACGGCAATGATAAGCAAAGGCGTTCGTATACTGAGGCTATTTGGCCGCACGTGTTTTGCCAAGGGGTGGGTCTAGCACGTGAATTTTCCGAGGTTTCCACCCCCTGCGGACCGCCCCTATAGGCTTTTCTGTCCGGCCTATGCTGTTTAACCGATCGCATATAGACTACCGTGGAGCTGCGCTGATATTCTAGTTTTTTTAGTTTTTTTTTTACAAAAAATATAATAAGCAAGCGTGACTTATAGACGATAAAAAGTTTTAATTTGAACGATTTCATTTATAACGACTCAAAATTTAAACAAGATAATTAATTTCGCTAGAAAAAAAAATACAAAAAATCGCAAGTTAACAACACTTAATTGAAACAATTTCGCAGTATCTATGGTCGTAAATTGTGGGGCCAATTAGTTTTATGCACAGTTTGAATTTTTAAGAGTTTTTCTTTAACTTATAAATTGCCGTGATGGCTGTGTATTCAATTTTAGTATAAAGAAATAATATATAATTACAGTAGGACGCAGTCAATCATTAAGGTAACGTTTCGTTTTGAGTAATAATACAAAAATTTTAACTTCAACGAACAAATAGCATGAATTTATTTCACGGTCGGCGTAGTACGCTGCGTTGTTCGCTAATTATGCCCCCTTGCTTACTTGGGCTTTATAATAACCTAGCTCTTCATGTTTAAGCTATTCCATATTTTTACTCGGTACAAAGTTTTTATTTCTTCTGTAGGTTACAAGGAAAACCTTGAAAATTACATTTATTTGAAAATAAATTGTACGTAGGTATATTATTTGAAGGTTGAATAACAATTAGGTAGGACAGCGTCAGCGCTAGCTTGGTCATTACCATTAGTGTTTTATGACCATATACATATATTTCTATCATTAAAATTTTAAATATAAAATTGTTTATACACTTATATAAGCGAATTTATATAAGCGAGCTCTCAAATATTAAAATAAAATACAATTGTTACAGCAAGAAACGGACTAGTTTAAACAGAATTTAATTGTTTATAATTACAAAAGTAACTCATTTGACTCTAGAGCTTCTTGTAACTCATTCTCTCAAATTAACTATTACGGAAAACAACTCTCGACTTAAAAAAAAAGCACAATTATACAATCGCCACTCCGCGGCACTCTCTGTTCAAACACTGCCTACTTTCATGCTCTACGCCTACACGCTTACTATTTCAGTATCAAAAGTGCTAGTTATGGGAAAATGGACTTTAAATTTGAGCTTTAAGGTGGTTATTAGAGTCGAGCTTAAAGCTCACGCACCCCATCTCTTTCTCGCGTATTAATCAAAATACCAGTTTCCTACTTTGACGTGGAATCGTAGCAAATGGATAAGGCATTGTTTTGTAAATTGAAACTATGGTTGGCCGTACCACCGGCGTACTGTGACCCCTTGCGGTCCCCTTGCAGAAGAAAAAGGCGTACGTTCAGACGGGCTGTATGCGGACCGGGGGGTCGCTACCGCTGGCCGTTCTAAAGCTTGGTTTAGACAAGCCAGCATAATTGCTATTGTATTATAAAGGGTTTACAATATACTACAATTATGGACAGACAATGATTAGAAATGTTGATACGGATGCAACGTTTATTAATTACTAACCAACGTTTATATTCTATCGTGAATAGTTTTGTTGGGTCTCTTTAATTGTTTGTATGAGAGCCGCGGGCGTTGATCACTTCGTAATCATTAACATTAGAAACACTTTGTTGATTAAAATGTATCAAGCAATAAAGTTAATACTATTAAGATTTCTAGTGTTGTAGGACCTGATTGTAAGTTCTAAATGCTACAATTGGTATTATATAGTCGACTAGACCTCGCCCTCCCTTTTTCTATACTACGGTTAACTTATTACTATTACCAATGTTAATTGGACCGTCTCTACGAGCGAGGTGAAGATCGAAAGGGTTCAGCTTATATTGAACTACGGAGTATTGACTTTAAAGTTATAGGAGCAATAGAATTGTAAAACTTCTTTCAATTATGTATTTTTTTGTATTTTTTTTAATTGTAAGTCAAAGAAAATTCTAAAGAAAAACAATTATATACACTTTTGATAATGGTGTTTATTCATTTATAAAATATAATTAAAACTACTTATAATAAATAAGCAAAGTTAGTCACAACTTTAAGCTTTAGAAAAGTTTTACAAACCGCAACATTGTATTTCTGCTACATAAACTAATGGCCACACCCTCAAATTCTATTAAGAAAACTAATAAAACCTTCCTAAATTTATAAAAACATACTCATAGTACTTCCCCACACTCCTTAAAGAACACATTTAACTTTCAACGTTCTACGCGACGTCGGGGTATGTGTTGTCTGTCTGTCAGTCAGTAAAAGATGAATTTTATATAGATGATTGTGAGAAATGTAAAGTAAAGTTTCTTTAACCCAAATACAATTTTAAATTTATTTGTAAATTTAATTACCAGTAAAATATATAAGAACCTTTTTTTTGGAAAGCAAAATGTAGATAAGAAAAAAATATATGTACTACAAGCAACGTGCGTGTTAAAATTTCATAAAGAATAAATAATAGGTATAACAATTAAGTCGTTAAAAGATAATTCACTTTTATACTTATAGTATAAAATTACTATCTTCTTAATAAATCTTTAAAAATTGAGTTTTACTAAGAAATGTTTAAAGTGTGTTGGTATATTTTTTGATACTAAATTCAATTATAATATTTTTCAAGGCTCAAGCTTCCTATATATAGAAGGATAGGTAGGTCCGAATTCAAGATATAGTTAGTTGAGTGGCGGAACTTAACGCCGCACTTTTATTATTAGGAAAAAATACATGCCTCTAAGTGGATATTAAGTCAGACCTCATAATAATTTTTATATATAGAGAACTCTACAACAAAATACAATTGTAAAACTGATAAGTAAACATTGTTATTTATTAAACCATAAAACGATATTTACGAAGACATTTTTCATGTAGGTGTAAAATATTTGGGCCAAGTTGTACGCACCTTTTGAATTTTAACATTTGTTAAAATTTATATTAATCGAAGCAAGAAATTTGTACTTTATTTTTGTTTCACGTTCAAAATATATCGAAAAAATTACTTATTAACTAAAATATTCATTCTATAAAATAGGTTTTCTAAAATATTTTTGTTTATTGCCAGTGTGTAAGAAGCTACGAACAGGACAGAAGTTAAAAGCTTAACGTATATGGAATTTGTTTTGTTTGCAATAATATCATACAAATTATTTTATTTTTTTACATTATTTAAAGCTTAGCAAAAAGTTCTTAATGCTTTCAATTTTATATAATTTATAAAAAAAAATATGTATAAAAAACGATATAATTGTTTTTTATAAAAAAATTGATAAAATTTCTTCCAAAATATATTTTAAGTATTATTATTATTGTAAAAAAATAAAAATGTGATTTCCTTTTTCAGAAGAGGCAGCAAGTTGTATGTTTATGAAAAAAGAATATTCTTTTTTCATAAACATACGTAATATTTATATCATTTGTATTTTAAAAACCCCAAAATATCCCATCAGAACAGTTTTTAAAGTAAATAATATATTTTATTCATTTTACTTCTACAGATTATCTTAATGCCAATAAAATGCATATAATAAATATGAACATCCGGTCAGTATCTGTAAAGTTATCGAATAATTTACAACATCCGTTTTTAACCTTTCAATTTTCTTTAACTTTCATTTAATTTTAGATAAGATGTTTTTTTTTTAAATAACATATATTTTACTCTTAAATCTATACTAATATTTTAAAGCTAAAGAATTTGTTTGGTTGACCACGCTAATCTCAGGAACAGGATTTGAATTTGAATTGTTTTAAAAGGATTTGAATTGTTTAGTTGGATTTGAAATGTTTTATTGGACAAGGGACAAAGCTACAAATAAAAGCTGGTATGCAATGAAGCTAAAAATATCGTCTTGTGGGTGCACATTTTAGCAGATTGAGGGAGCAAAAAGTTTCACAGCAAAGTACATATTAACTATGAACGCTATTTCAAAATAACATTTATAAAAAATACACACAGTACTTTACTTTAGTATTTTTACGTCGTAATTTATAGATATTAAAAAATAGTATACTAAAATAGGCAATGCAATGCAAGTATTTCTCCGCCCCCCTCTCGTGTGAAACTTAAAAAAAGTAAAATTTTTAATTTGTGTAAATTAAAAAAAAAACAAATAAATTCTAAAATAATACTAAAAAATAAAAAATTGTAAAATTTAAAAAACACAATTGTAAATATTTTTTAACAATATTGGACGTTTTCTTATAGTAAAAAACTATATATAAACTAGTATAAATAAAAGAAAGGGTTGCCATCTAAAAATTTTAAAGGCACATAAAAACTCGTAGACAATCGGTTTCCTATAGCGGTACAATCAATCATGCCTTGACATTCTAAAAGAAAATAATTCGTTCGCGTGAGAATTTACGACGTCGATCTCCTGTTATATTACATTACTTAGTATTAATTTTAGAACGCTTGTGGCACAGTGGCAGTGATTTTTCTTTGTTATTCCGTATATAGTTATGAGTTCTAATCTATGTGATTTTTGTTGTTATATTTTGTGTTTTATTTTAAGTATAAAATGACAAAGAGATGGATGTGGGTTCTATGTTTACCCGCTCTGGTAACGAAACAAAGGGCGGCGTTAAATTCCGTCACTCAATCCTCAGTCTCGAAAATTGAGCGATGCGTTGAGAACGGCGTATCTTACTACTAGGTTCCCTTTGCCCTTATAGCAATAAGCATGATACTTTGTGAATCTTAAAAAATACTTAACATATTTAACATAGTTGGACTAGTTGTTTTCCTTGAAAAACAAATGAATAATTTATTTTTCACGTTGTAAATCGATTTAGTTTGACTAATAAATGCAAGCACCATTACACGATTAAGATGGTGGTATTTTAAAAAAATAAGCTTGCTCTGATCTCATCGTGGTGATTCAATATATGATCAACAGTAAAATACAAGATAAATTACCTGGTTTTATTTATTAAAGAATTATAATAGTATGGTTTTTTTTTTATTTTAACATATCTTCCAGATATAGACGACTAAGAAAGACGTGGCGCCGAATAATTAGCTTAAAATTAAAAGATAATGCAATTTTCTAGTTAAGTTTTTATTTTTTTTAATTCAGTGTTTTTAATATTTAAAGAATATAAATGAAAAAAAATACAGTGTTTATATTTTCTTTCTTTTTAAATAATATAAAGTTGCTTCCAACGACGGTGTAAACTGTATCCCGCACAAAGCAAGGTAGACAGACAGAACTTAGTGTTAAGATACACCGTTCCCGACTTTAATTTTTTTTCAGTTATGGAAGAATTATTCAACAGGACGGCTTATTGTATGTATAATCCTTATAATATTAGAGTATAACCAAGGATATAAAAAAAATATAATATAGTTTCTTAAAAAAGTAATGTTTGTACGCTTACCAAGAAATCGAAATAACGTATTAGCCATTATAAACTACACGCGTCTCTAATGTAGAGGAGGCGGAGGATTTTCCATATTTATAAATGAATTTCAAAACAAAATAACGAATGATTTGAAGACTAGAAATATATAATAGTCTGTGTGAATTTTGAGTCATCGCATGACTTACACACCTGAAGAATTGATTTAAAATATTTGTTCGTATATTATAGTAGGTAACACTTAAGACAATTGAACGAATACTAATACTAAAGGATTTTATTTTTTGAGGCCAGTCCTGGCGCGGGGGAAAAACAGTGTCACTGTAAAGGCGGACGGTTGTGGGTTTGATACCCGCTTATTTTCATTTTCTCGCACTGGTAGAGTGATGAAAAATAAAAGTGAATGATAACGGAAGCTGGGGAAGACCTCGGTTAACCTTCGAGAATAATTACATTATCGATGATACTAGACGAAGATGACAGTAGACGAGGCCAAAGAGGCTTGTAGAGATCTTGGCTTGGAGCTCCATTCTCTCTTGTTACTCCGTTAGGGATAAAGCGTCAAGTTTAAAAAAACTGGATTTTCCTACAAAAATAAATGTACTAACTATCTGATAGCTAAGTGACTTAAAAGTAACAAATATTTCTACGTAAAAAATATAACTTATATATATATATTTATTCTCCACTAATATTTGAAAGCTACACAACAGGACATTGAACCTGTACTTACTATACCCACCTAAGTATATAGAAGCTACTCGAATGTCTAGATACATACGTCTTTGTAAGGAACATCTGGCAGTAATCAGTATAAATCCGGTTCCCGTATACCGATGCAAAGCACCTGACTTCAATGAAGTTTACTTTTTTCTATTTTGTCTATGACTGACTGACTGGCTTTAGATAGTTGTGCCGCTTTTAAATAAGGTTTTATAATAATATATATTTCTAATATTCACTGTAAAGGCGGTGGTTGTTTGTTCATAATTTGGACGAATGAATTTAATTTATTTTCTATACGCCGCTAGTTGAGCCGCGGTGTTGAGTTCCGCCACTCAACTCGCAATTTCTTGAAACTGGACGGTAATTGGAAACGGAGTGTTATCTATGCCCACTCTGAATTATTAATGAATTAATTATAGTTCATAATAAAAAAAGACTATGATTTTTAGAAATAGAAACCGAAAAAAATAATGTCACTTCTCTACCCTACTATCCCTATTCTAAATATACGAGTAAGTTTCATAAAATAATTGTGTAGGTGCTTAAATAAAAATATGAAAAAGAGCATATAAAAGAATAGTGAAAGTAGACCTACACTATTCTAGTTTAGATCTACCTACACTACATACATTATTAATTTTGATATAAATATTTTTATAAGCATTTAGCTGTATATTTTTTTATCAATCAATTAACTATTTTATACTCCTTTCACGCAAAGTGACAGTTAACTTGTTGTGTTTAACGATAGTAAAAAGTATTTTAATTGGTTTGCTATGGCAACACTGTTCGTAAAATTTTTCTGTTACAAAATTTTATTAATCGCATTGTGTGCTTATATTGTATTTTATTAGACACATTAAACTCTAGTAGTGGAGTCACTCGAGCACTTGAGTCACAGTATTATACTTAATAAAGGTAATGGTAATAAGCCAAATATACACCATTTAAATTAAAATGATAATAATATTACTTATTACTCCTAAATAATCATCTATAAAAATAATAAAATTGTAACAAAAAGGCGTCACTAACCGTCGCGCCGCCCGCCGCCCTATCGCCTTCGCCGTCAACGCAGAAATAGCATCTGTCCGCTGGTTTCCAGTCCGTGGGCTCCTCTTGGACCTCCACCTTGGGCTGTGTAGCTGGCCTCTTGATCAAGCTCTCTAGTATCGTCTCCCTTCTCTCCGCTTTGTCCGGAATCTCCGTTTTGCCCGTAATCTCCGTTTTGCCCGATTTGTCCGTTTTGTCCGTTTCGTTGATCTGCTCTATCGTCTTGATCTTCAGCGCGGGAGGGGGGTCGGTGGCAGCGATGTCGTCGTCGCTCGACTGCGCGTCCTCTGTGCGATGTATCAAACCGTCTTGGTATTGTTTCCATTTTCTGCGACCCATCAACTCCTCTGCCACCCGTTCTAGACCTGGAATTTGGGAATTTACTTTTAGTAAATGGTGAATACGTAAGTGGTATATTTGTACCTAGTTATAAAATAATTATATTTATTATTGCTTGTTTTCCACGCTTTAACCCACACGTAACAGACATCATAGGCAGAGAGAACATAAAACATTACAGTGTAAGTCTTAATTAGCCTTAAATAATGAAATAACCATAATAATAACGCCAACAAATTGTTTTAAGCGCGTGTGCTGCAAAAATAGTGATTATATTCTTAGTACGTTGTATGACAAAATTATTCAATTTTATTAGTTTTAAAAAAAAAGTACGCAACATCATATATTTATCTCTTATAAATAAGTGACAATAATAAGGCATTTTGTGACTTCATCATTTCATCAACAACAATTCAACATTTCATCGATTTTTATTTCAACTTACGAGCGAAAGTTATTTCATCATCAAGGATATTTAATGAAGATAAGCTTCGGCTTCTATAGCATGTAATTTAAACGTAAACATTTGGAGAAAATTTAAAAAATTCAATGCTCTGTTTACGGCCGCAAGCCTAGACTCGAGTCCCACGGGGGGCGCCCTTGCCGCCGATAACGTTCTATCATACACGTAGTGTTGTTCATGATTGCATGTATTAATCTGTTGGCAAATGCAGTATAATAAAAGTATTAAAGACGGTATGCAGGCGAAGCCGCGAGTGGGCCGCTAGTAAATTATAACAACTGCGATTCCTTATATTCATAAGTAAAGTAGTGGATTCGACCAGTATGATAAAAAATATTTACTTAAAACAGATCAAATTTATTTCATTATACATTCAAAATAAAAAAATGGCAAAAGATTGATTAAAATACCAATAATATTTTTTTCTGCTTAAGATATAAATTTAAGTTGTAAATGCTTTTATTACTTATTTTGTTAAAATTAGCTTAATAAAACCAATTAATTAGTGTAATATTTTATCTTGTAAATAACAGGGTAGGCAAGGGCAGGGTAGGCAAAGGCAGCTAAAGTTAAAACCATCCTTTTGCTCCTTTCCCTAAATTTCCAGATGTGGCGTTGAGTGGCGGAACTCAACGCCACTCTTTTTTTTATACCTAAGAGAAGAAATATAATTCATTCTCTCATTTGTTTACAACCGGACGCTATGTCTCTGCACTACGACGGACATATTTGATGTATAATTAATAAGATAAATTGAAAACAGACTCAACAGAAAAATACATCAAAACTTTCCAATTCATTAAACTATATAAACAAAAAAGCTGATAATAAATCACCTATAGCACAAGTAATATAAAATATTGTTTGTAAAAAATCAAAACAGTATGACAAAAACGTTTCACCCGCTAGTGTATGTGAAGCGTGCAATGCGGGGGAAAGGGAGGAGTAGAGCAAATAAACATTAAACTATTCAAAAAACTACTATATTGAATATATCTACATATTTAACTATTGGTTAAGGTGATATCCATTTAATAGTCCGTGCTATGAATTTGCTGAATGATATTTGTATAAATATTGTTTTTTTTATTCGGTTTTACTTTTGAAATTTGATAACTTTCATAAATAAGTCGAAACTAAATACAAAAACAAAAAAATATATAAATACATTAAAACTTTACGATTCATTAACTTATATAAGCAAAATATGGTGATATTAAATCACTTTTAGCACAAGTGATAATTATATAGTATATATTGTATGTAAAAAAC
Source organism: Heliconius clysonymus (assembly GCA_018231685.1). Classification (NCBI taxonomy): domain Eukaryota; kingdom Metazoa; phylum Arthropoda; class Insecta; order Lepidoptera; family Nymphalidae; genus Heliconius; species Heliconius clysonymus. Next base: position 10,707 of record DVQK01000140.1, read on the forward strand.
TCAGAACAGGATGACAAAAACGTTTTGCCTGCCAGTGTATGTGAAGCGTGCAATGCGGGAAAGGAAAGGAAGGGAAGGGGAGGGGAGGGAGGGGGGTTAGGTAGCAAATGAACATTAAATGATTCAAAAAACTAGTACATTGAATATATTTCACTATTGGTGATGGATATAATCAAACAGTTCGTGATATGAATTTGTTATGATATTTGTTGCATTGGTGATTTCGGTTAGGTGAACAATATCGTTTTTTTATTCGGTTTGTATAAAGTAAAATTTTATAATTATTATTTCTTTTGGAATAACAAAGTAATTTCAATTTCCAATAATGTATATTGATTTTATTATTGCATTACTTTTTCATATTTAAAACGAAATATGAAATATATGTTGATCTTATAGAGGTTCCATCTGTAAATGTATTCAAGCTATTGAAAGTAATCTCTTTGCATATACAAATATACGTATAAACAAATGTACATAGATATTTTACATTCAATATACCTTCTAGCTTCGACTAATTTTAAGGACAAGTAAACCAAATTAAAACTTTTAATAAATACTAAAATAAAAAAAACATCACACGCTATAAATAACGTATACAAAGCTATATCACAGTGGACGATCACCCTAATCAATACCATTTAGAAGACCCATAGAAAACCAATGACCGTTGATGTTCAGAGCATTAACTCATTCGAATTAACATAAAATATTGAGCAAAAAGCGGCTATCGTTAAATAATCAACCAACCTTTCAAATGAATACATTTAAACTGTAAATTTTAACGCACTTTTTACTCTTAACTATAAATAAATATAACTACATATACATGTATACATACATCGTTAGTTAGTAGTTATTGCACGTGATATCAATGGAGAATATCTAGATAAATAATTATTGTTTTATTGAAGTTCTGTTTTTTTTGTTTTAAATCGTTATCAGGACAAGTAAAAAGGATTTTGTAATGCGTCACCCAGTTTTAATTTTTTTTCAATTCATGACATATTGCGTATCGGTTGCGGTCATCACTGTTACTAAGAAGTCGAAGGCACACAATTTTCTGCCTACGCAGACACACCGTTTGTCACTTTCCGTCCAATTTAGAAACATTGCGTGTTGTGTGGCGGAACTCAACGCCGCGCTTTGTCATCCAGAGCGGTTTAATAAAATAATGAATACCCTGAACTGAATACGCTTTATTGAAATTGACTTACAAGTCGTTTTGAGTCATACACGAACATAAAGCTACCACCGGCTCGGAATGTGGAGAAGAGCCGGTAAGAGACCTAACAATTGCTCTTTTCAATACAGAAAGTAAAGTTTCAACATAATTTTTTTCTCCTTCTTAAGCTTCACGTTGTATTCCGCACACAACAGGGTAGGCCTGGGAACCACCTAGTATTAAGACACTCCATTCCCATTATGACACTACCATCACTCACTTTCCGCTGCATACTGGAGGCACTGAGTGTTAAGTGGCGGAACACACACACACAAACACCAGAACGAAGAAGTTAACATTTCATTTCCTCCAGTGGGAATCGAACTCATAGCCTGTCGCGTTTACAGTCATACTTGTGCCCCTGCTCCACGACTGATCTCTCTCAATTTATTTTGTTATTTTTATAATATTGCTTAAAGTTATAAAGCCCTCGAATGACGAACGAAATGTACTTGGGCTTGCATATATGAATTAAGTGTGTTACACTTAATTAATTATAACAACTATAACAAAAAGGATCATCAATTAACAGTTAACTTTAATTAAGATTAAACTAAATTTAATTGACTTGCGTTACAAATCATGATTTTGAAGTGATGATATAATTTAGCTGATTTCTTTTAATTAATGGCGTCGATAATTGATACAGTGGTTTAAGTGTTTTTATCTTGAGATGCCGTTTTATTTCGATATATGAGGAAATTGTTTTTTTTTTTTATAGAAAACCTGTGAATTCAGAGGTTTTCTAGACTTTGTAGTCTAGTGACACTCCATTGAGTGGCGCAACTCAACGCCGCGCTTAATTTAATGATTTTTATTTATTTCATTTACAACATTTTAATTTAGTTTTTTTAATTTAAGATAGACATTTTTATATTAATTGACGACGCAAGGGTAAGGGGCTTGTAAGGGTCTACTTGAATAAAAAATATTTTGATTTTATTTTGAGTTCAGTGTTATCCGTCTGGTTAAAATACGTAGCTCTGTTGAAAAAAAACACAATATACACGTTGTTTGTGGATTCAATTCCAGTACTATACTAACAATATCTTTAAAACAAATGGCAAGCCACAAGTGCCACCGTCTGAATGAAAATGCGATAGTGATTCGTTTCTCACTAGAGGAATGAGTCATTTTCATATCCTCATTTCGCTAAGACAAAGCACAGCGTTAAGTTGTGCCTTTCCACATGCAATTTCTCATATTCACGCGGATACCGGAGAATAGAGTGTCTTAACGCTGAGTCCTTTCTGCCTACCCTACCTAAAAAAAAAACTTTTATTACAAAATAAAAAAAGTAAAACCACAAGCAAACGCCTATAGCATAAACATTGTCATAACAAGTTGCACCCAGCGAGGCGTTGAACTGGACACTGACAGATAATTCTTTCATTAAATTATTTCACAGATGACTATCTTTATTGTTTCGTGTGTTATTTTATGTTCCATAAATGGTAATGTTTGTATGGAGTAGGGTAATGTTAGTTTCACGCGATGGTTACGAGTTTGTATTCAGTAGCTTCACGCTTTTTCTAGGGATAGTAGTGTTAAGACACTCTGTCCCTCTTTTTTTCTTTGCATGGTGAAGTTCAACGCCGCGCTTTGTCTACACTAGCGAGGAAAATTGAAATAAATCCTTCCCTCGATTAGCGATCGCGCCCACAACCATAGCGGCAATAGTCAAAACTCAATTTTCTTGTAGTAGTTATTTTACTATTTTATGTCATTCCATAGTTACAATGTATAATATATACGTATGTTTAAAGAAGGTATTTAAACCTATTTATATGAGGCCAGTCGTGGCGCAGGGGTACAAACATGCGACTGTAAACGCAATAGATTGTAGGTTCGATTCCCCCTCGAGGAAATCAAATATTTAATCATATCATTTCCTCGCACTGATAACGACAAACAAATCTTACGTATATCTTAGTTTAAGTTTAATGTTATAAATGTTGTACTGCTCTGCATAGTTTTGTTTTATTTTATTAATCTCATCTTCAAAATTCTAGATCTAGATCTTAATAATATACCTGAACACGTTATTTCAACGTTTTCCAGAATTCGATGGTAAACGCGAGTTACTAAGTTCCGCCAACTGAAGCGCTACGCAATTAAGAGTCAAGGCCCTGGAGCAATAAAAATAATTATACCAACCTATCCATTACTTGGGTTGTGATTTTTGATTACGATTTTTTTTTTATAATTTGATACTTTGCTATGCTTTTTTTTAATTTCATTTTTAATTTTTAACAGGCGTTGCAGCGAAGTTGTTGAGAAAAAAAATACTATAAGGTTTTATTTTATTTCGGAGGTTTTTTAAGAAATTGGTTTGATTCTTTTAATGAATAAGCGTAATAAATAATGAAGGATTGACAAATATTATTATAGTACAAAATATGCTTATAATCAGTTTTTACGATTTTGAAAGAATTCTGACTATAAAAACGACGGTTGTGGGTTCGATTTTGTGGCCTGCTATATGCAGGGAAAAGTGTAGATGTACAAAATAAAAAAAAAACAAAGTTCAAAATAATGAATTTATAGCATTTCAAAAGTTTCAAGAAGTATTGCATTGCAACAGTCAGTTAAAGTCGAGCGAGTGTATTCATA
>DVQK01000141.1:0-14543 GCA_018231685.1 Heliconius clysonymus
TTCCCTCTGCCTACCCTGCTGTGTGCGGGATATAGCGTGAAGCTGATTTTGATTTGATTTAAAATTCTAATTCATACTTTTACGTATCAGATTAGCAATTTTACACTTTAAATTCATCAAAATTACAAAAAAATATATTTCCATTTCTATAATATTAAAATATTAATTTACTAAAATTGTAAAATTTGATGATGTGTGATTGATGTGCTTAAATGAATTTGAAGATTAAAATAGCGAGTTCGATGCGTATGAATTTGGAGTGAAAAACCATGTTGTCTACATATTTATTTTAGTATGTAAAATAATAATAAAGTATGAACCTACAACATTTAAAACTTTTGTTCGTTAATTTTTTAGTTCGATAAACATTTGTTTTGTTAATTTGTTAGTTTTGGCACATTTTTGGAACTAAGTATTAGATGGATTTTAATACACTTTTTTTGTAGATACAGATATATCTATGACGAAAGCAGGACATAGATATACTACAAATAAAGTTCCAAAGAAATCTGTCCAACATGCTACAGTTGGTTTTGAAGACAGACAAATCTGATATGTAGAGCTGTGATAGGACATTCCAAGAATTTATTACTAAATAATAATAAATAATGCGATCCTGAACAAAAGTTATTTAGTGCGATAGGCATTTTTATTGGAATTTTATAAATATTAAAGATGTAGAAAAATTAATAGTAGTAAAAAAAACAATAACCCCGACAGCATAATAAACTTAAAAAAAACAAGCTAGTTTGGAATTTTGATAAAGTGACTGAAACAACAACACATAAAAGTAACTGAACAACTACCACAATTGAAATAGTTTTACGATCAATACACATACAAATAAAACATACATTTTTGCAAAATAAATTTACATTTTACAGGGCTCCTTGGAAAAATTTAATTGATCGGAGAAGGGGGATCAACCAATAATTTTATATGCTCCTTCGTATATTTAGATTTAAATATAGAACATGATATTTTTGCCCTATTCATTTATTTTGCCAGTCTTAATAAGAGGTTTTGCATTCTGATGTTACGAATAAAATAAAAAAGAATGTAATTTAATTAATTAAAATATTTTTTTTATTATTAGCGTTGGCTCAAAGGACTAAATGTAGCATTAAAAGTTAATATGTAAGCAGATACATCTCTTTATAATAACTATGCTTTACAAACTTTAACACTAGGTACTTCAATGTCCATAGCTGCTACTTAATTTACAGGTTATATTAAGTGACCAATATATTTCCGGATTGGATGGGTTGGTGTTATCTTGCATAATAACAAGTAGCAATTTACTAGTATAAGATTATGTTCACACAGTATACCTACAAATATATAACTTTGCATACAAATATATAACTTATATTTAAAAAAAAATTGGATCTTATTAATTTAAATTTTAATTATCTTCCTAACCGTCATGACAATTTTTACCTCTCATGCCTATTTTTGGGTTCGCTTCATAGGCCTATGATATAACTAATTACAAATGAAATTTGTTAACTTAATAAAACCATTTTATATTTTACAATAAAAACCAAAAGCAAATAAAATCACAATAATATAATATAAACGGTAACTGGAGGACATTTTCAATTCAATGAAATAGGAAAAGTTTGCCAAGACGATGTAGTGTTAACAATTAAAATATTTAAAATAAAAACTAATATCAATAATTTTGCTAAATTTAGGCAGTTGGGACGAGATCAATAGATCATCAGTGGCCCAGAGGTAGAAGACTTCCGATAGCTAGACTAGACTTCCTATCCATGTAACTTGCGTGTATTATTAGGTGATTACATTTGATATTTTGTTATTGGCTATAGCAAAATACAGCGTAACTATTGGACTGCGATTCGTAATAACTGCTTTTCGGCAGTTATTACGAATTTTTTACATTTTTTTTATTTTCACAACCTATCTTTAAAACTACTAAAAATTACTTAGTACTAGGAATTCATGAATAATCTTTGGATATTTTATTCGGCTAGCAATAGCACAGTAAATATACTAATAGGCATTTTTTTTTTGTAAAACACGTTATTCAGATATTTTCTAATTTAACTATTTATTTATTATTTACTTCGTTACAAAACTGTATCGACAAATTAAGCTTAATGAAATTTGTAACAAAATTAAATACTCTATGACTGGACCAGAAAACGATAGGTAAACGTATATTTGTGTTTATATGTAAATATTTTCCATCCTCCAGCTATCATTAGAATTCATCGGAAGTAAATTATTTAAGCTTCAATTTAAAAGATGTAAAGTAGTGCAATAATAAATTGGTAAGTAGACACGTTTGACTTCTGTGTTTAAACACGATAAAACACGTCCCGACCTCGACAAGCCGAAAATCAATATTCGGCGCGAAATATTTGTAGCAGTGATTTGTACTGGAGCTCGACTGATTTGCTACTAAAAATTCATAAAAGCATTTCTTATATACAAAGATATTGTAAAGGTTTTGTGTCAAAACGATAAGTATTAGGTTTCCTAGTGTCAATTTTTATTTATGTAAATAATATATTAAATAAGTATATTGATTTTTAATTTTGAGATATTTCTGCAATTCTTGCTGCATTATCGGTTACCTTACCTTACATATTATCATATCATTGTACTTGTACAGTAAGTAACATATACTATCTTTGAGAATATAACAGATTATATTTTGGTATGCACATGTTCTTTAGTATTTTGAAAAAAATTCTAAAACATTTTTTATATTTGTGTATCGTAATGTATATATATATATATAAATTTAAGTTATAGTCAATGTCCACTCGGAGAAATTAATTAAATATTAAATATTTAATTTCTTCGCTCTTATAAGAAAACAAAGCGGGGCGTTAAGTTCCGCTATTTAACAAGCAATATCTCGAAATATCGATAGAAAGTGATGAACGGAGTGTATTAACACTAGGTTCTATATACTCCGGATGCACAGCTAAAGCACGTCTACACATTTTTTAAGCTCAAAGCTATAATACATTAGGTATGAATACCATGTCTATATGTATATCATGACGGTTTAAAAACTTAAAATAATGCATTCACTGATAATTAGTTAGTTAATTAGAAAATAAGAATGCCTTTCAAAAATAAGTAATTTAAAAAAATTATTTTAAATGTTATAAGCCATACAATGTTATACATACAATAAACATCACTATCTATATACATTGTATTCATGGCGTCCATTACAATGAGCCCAAATACGAAACTTCTACTGTAGTTGAGGAACTCCTGTCATCTAGAATCTGTAGGATACCCAACTGGGTATCCTACAGATTCTAGATGACACTGCAGTATCAGGTCAAGGTAACCATGTTCCGCCAATACTGTGAAAGTGAAATGGAATCGATAAGAATGGTGGAAATTGCTTACATCTGTCATCAACTAGAAAAAGAACTGATCATCTCCAAACGGATGAACATAATACATATCTTGAATCATAGCTAAGAACTCTCGATTAAGTCATCTTAACATAAAATAAAAAAATCATATCAATATCAGTTCATCCTTTTGGTAACTACGATGCCATGTAAACAGACACGTCAAATTTATAACTTATGTTTGTGTCGGGGGTTAATTAAAATGCAGCTATGTACATCCATTAGAAGTCATTATATATATATAAATAACGGGTAACTTTATAAAATAAATACAAAAAAATTAAAACGTCTAATAACTTTTAGTGCATTACGATTGCATCATATTTTTTATTGCGTCATATAGAAAATGCAAGCCCAAAATCAAACTGATAAGATAGCTGAAAACAATGCTAGCTTACAATATATTCTCAGAACTAATTTGTATATATGTTTTTTAAGACGTGGCCAGTCGTGGCGCAGGGGCACAAACTGTGATGAAATGAAATATTTATTTAAATCTATATTTCCATTTCCTCGCTCTGGTGTCCAGGCAAAGCGCGACGTTGAGTTCCGCCACTCGACACGCAATGCCTCCAGAATTCGGCGAAATTTGCACGGAATATTCGGGGAACTGAGTGTCTTAACACTAGGTTCCCTCTGCTTACCATTCAGTGTGCGGGATACAGCGTGAAGCTGACTTATCTTTTTTTTTTAATCATATAAGTTAGCAATCAATACTGCCAGACACTTTCCGTCAGCCATAGCTATTGCCAAAGGGAACTTTTTTTATTTTCACACCTAATTATAATGATGTGATTCTTTAAAATTAAAATATAAATCTTTGAAATTATATTAAAATTTTTAAGTAAAATGTTCTTCCTGTGCGTAAAAATGAGAATTTTGTAGCTTTCAACAAGAAAAACATAAAAATTAAGATAGTAATAAAAACAATATAATTTTAACTGACTCATCAAGAAAAATCACTTCAGAAAGCATCAGATATTCTATTATACCTTTTATTATTTCCCAATACCACCAAGGTCCACTATAATATATACACTATATACAAATATTTAAAGGACAAATCGTATCTGGAAATAGCCGACATACCTACTACTGAATGTAGTCATCTCTTCAAAGAGCTTAAAATCGATAAAAAAGTGCTAAATGTAACTGCCGATAGATAAGAAAAATTGATTCAATATTACTTTTAATTTCTATAAAAGTAAATGCGAGTCCGACTCAACTTCCGTACCTATTTCAGTATTGTAGGTCAACGGGAAGTACAACTTAGAAAAGTTTATCAACTTAAATTTGTAATGATTTTTTTTATGAAATATCTATAAACCTTCACTTTTCGAAATTCTCAGTTCGTGCCAAATTTTATGACTGATGGTCCACGGGATGGGTACTTTAGGTTTTGATTCCGCAGCGAATTTCATACAAAATGCAGCAAAATCCGAGCATAAATACTCGTATCTTTTTAATGCGTTGACTTAGAACTTCAAGGAACCATAGATCTAAATATTTGATATTATTTTTTTTATTTTTGATAGCTTTAAATCTCCATGCGATCTCGAAATAAATAGTCTTAACAAACGGACGGACTAACGGACAACAAAGTGATCCAATAAGGGTTCTGTTTTTCCTTTCGAGGTACGGAACCCTAAAAAGTATTCAATGTTATCAATAGAATAGCTTGCACATTGAGAAAGTTATCAGATCTCATATAAATCAAACTCTACATGCCCTAACTTCACACTAGGTAGCTTCACACAGCTTAGTTAAAATCAGTGATTTTGCCAATTTATTACGATGAATATTTTTTCCTTTTACGCCCATGTGACGGTAGTAAACGACTAAGTTAAATTATTTTCACAAAGGTATAGTTTTTGATGTTAGTACAGCTTGTTAAGTAAAAGATTCTTAATGTATAAGAGATCTGTTAACTTTTTGACAACTACATACATACGTAGTATACATGGTCTCGTTCAGGCAATATTTTGCTCTTATTTGATCGTATGTTTATTTATTATCACATCCTTATGTATGTGTATTCATACACAGGTATGCACAAGATAATCTTATGTTTGTTTATTAATTATCTGGATTTTGTACAACGTGTTTGCATGTTTTGTGTCCTATGTTGGTCAATGAATTATTTCCTATTCTATTCTAATAGAGTTAAGATGTCTACGGTTAGAAATTTGGCTCTACATGGAATCTGATAACTTTTTGACAGTGTGAGCCATCGTCTTGGCAACTTGTTACATAAAAATATTCTAGATGGGATTTCATTTATTTTGTAAAATTTAAGCATTGCATGGAGCAAAGTGCGAATATTAAGACGGATGTGTGGAAGCACAAGATTACAAAATATGCACCGTTAGCGGAAGTATGAACTACACGATTAGTAACTATTTTTTACTATTTATGACAAGGAATCCCGACTTTCTCACTTTTAGCACAAAATTGTCGGCAGTCTCATACAAATTCCATCAATAGTAAAAGTTCAAAGTTTTATATATTATTTTGTTATTTGTGTACTAACAATAGCTTATAATAACATCAAAATTGCCGGAAGTGTAATACAAATTTCCATACTTTAAAAGAGGTTCTTCAAAATGTTAAAGTATTTGGTGGCAGGTGAGTTGTAAAGTATTTTTTTTTTCTTATATAATTCACTTCGCTACTTTATCCTCTTTTATTAAAATTTAAATATGACAAGTAGAAGAAATGGAATAGTAATGCTTATAATAGTCAAAAATAGGTAGATATATTAATCAGAATAATAATAATAATACAGGTATATTACCTAAAAAAACCTTTGATGAAAGAAACGGCGGAAGATGTTTTTATATAAAAATAAACAAATCCATAGGCGTTTCCAAAAAAACATGGGAATATCGCATTTTTGAGTCTATAAACAGTAATGAAATATTCACAATGATGGTACAATCGTAAGTGCGTTTTAGACGTATAACTTTTATTGTTTGCTGCTCTTGTATTTTCTCTTCTTCTGTATGTAAACTATGGTATAATTACAGAAGTATAGAAATATTTTGATATTGAAAGCATTGCATTTTTTTACCTAATTGTAACCGTATGGGAAGTCTACGATAAATGCAGTGCAATTTAGGGGGGGAGTATTCTCAATGTGCGCATATGTGAGTCTAGCATAATACTAACCGGCCTACTATTATAATAATATCGAACATATATGTACTTGTATAATATAAGTAAACAAATTACATATCTATGCATTTTAATATTTTTAAAAATATAGTTTTACACATTGCACCGCTAGCCTCATTTCTGGATAAATCCCCTTACGAATGAGTATTTCGCCGCAAGGCACTTCATGAATTTCAAATAACTGCATTTCCCTCAGCAGTAAATGGAAATAGAGGCTAATAGAGCATCATATAATGTTTCTATTCTGACTTATTCAGTCAGAATAAAAACGTTATAATATATCAAACAATATTTTTATAGCTGAAACAAGTTCGTTTTGAACAATAAATGTAGACAGAAAAACAGGAAAACATATTATTCGAAGAATAATTATTTAGGAATTAAAGTCATAGTGGCGTTGTAGGACAGCATAACTGTAAACAGGTTAGTCGTGGGTTTAATTCCTACTTTGGGAAAAATATGTGCTCTGCTCTGAAAAGAGAGACAGTGCGACATTAAATTGAGTGCGACGGTCCACCCCACAACATGCAATGTGTGGCATGCGACGATCGGACTTCTACTTCTTCTGCTCGTCTTGACACAAGTTCTCTACATGCGGGCAGAGGCGTGAATATGTTATTTATCTATAAATTGAAATATTAAAAAATATGTATTAAACATTTTCATTTTATGCTAATATCATTAGTGAAACGATGTGTTTGTTAATAATAATTAATTTATAATTATAAATAATTTATAAACATAACGTATTTTACATCAGCCGTTGTTATTTAATTTTAATTTATTAATTTAGTATGTTAAATTTTATTTCTAGTGAATCATTTAGAACAATTAAATTATTTTTTAGTTATATTGGATTTATTGCACGAAATACTGTAGTTATTGTAGGTTTACCAAAAATAAATACTTTAGCTTGACAATGAAAAAACATGTAGAAGAAAAAAAAAATTTTACCGGGAAATATATTATGAAACAATCGATCGTTTGACTAATCAGATAGACTAGACTGTCCAAGAACCCGTACTAATATTTTTTACAATCAACTATCAACATCTTATAGATGCAATTTCTATATACATTGTTGAGGGTAACTAATTCATGCATATGGATATGATAGCGGTAGTCTATTTGAATAATAGACGTATGAGTACGCACCAGTAAGTAATTGCAAGCTCACTCCATACGCCAAACACAAAAGCTCCTCTAACAACCATTATTAATCAACGTATATTCAAACACACTTGATTAACAATAGTATTTACCTAATAAGTGTTTTGTCACCATTATCATTATTATTATTTGTTACCTGCATTTTTACTTTATTCTGTAATTATCATGAAAAAAAACACGAGGACAGTCGTGGGGCAGAAACACAAGCGTGTGACCGTAAACGCGACACAAGATGTGGACTTGATTTTCTCTAGATTACATGAAATATTTAATATTTTCATTTCTTCGCACTGTCGAGGCAAAGTGCGGCGTTAAGTTTCGCCACTCAACACGCAAAGCCTCCAGAATTAGGCGGAGAGACGTACCCAACGTGGGGACGGAAGTGTCTTAATAGAAACGGAACGTCTTAACACTAGATTCCCAGGTCTATTCAGCTATGTGCTTATTTTTTATGTCTAATTTGAAAAATAAATAAATGTTTATGTCTAATTTTTGACGCTTTTTGGAAAAGAATATCGCCAAGCTGTACTAAAACACTATAGGTAGTTACTGTAATATTAGTAGTTATAAGTTTGTTTAACGATCGTTAGATTTAAATACAATTGTTGTGTAAAGTTTGGTCGTGATATTTTTTTGCGTTTAGTGCTTAATTTCAGCGTACGTTACAACACCTTGTAATAGGTGTACAATATTAGCTATTCATTATATCCAAATTAGGGCACAAATTTCATCAAATGAATTTATATTCAATTTACTCTAATTTTCACACTTGTAATTTACATTTTTCACGTCTAATTTAAAGAATATAAGCATAAGTAAAATCTATTCAATTATAGATTATTTATAATTCGGCAAAAAATAAAAAATAAAAAATCATTTTATTCCATTACATAATTATAAAGTCGTTATTACATCCATCTAGGTATTTTTTAAAACGTTTCATACGATTTGTGCGACATCTATTGCAGTTAGAACAGCTCTGTTTAAGTATTTTGGAAGTACTGTAACAGGTGGCGCTAGCCACTCGTAATTTAAAAGCTATATTTCTCAGAAAAGAAACTATATTTATAAATCCCACATAGCTTAAAAACTGCAAAAGAAAAGAAATATAATTTATAATGTTCTACAGACCACAGATTATCAAAACTTCTTCATAGTATTGCAAAGTATTTCTACTTATAAAAAATAGTTGAAAAAATAACAGCGTCTGCTATAAGGTAAAACAAAGTTACACGCAATCGTTCCTTACGAATAAAAAAGATTAGTGCAACCATGGACGTTAATTATTATTTTTTACCTAAATCATATATATTATAAAATATACTGTCAAAACCTAGATTTGATTGTTTTTAAATAAACGTACTTGTCACTGATGCTAAAACAATAAGGGAAGTTAAGTTAAGACTGTTCTTAAAGGAAAAAAAATATGCTAAATTACCACAATTCTTTGATATAACGTGAAACACTTACGCTTCATTTTTTATGACCTACCCTGACTGCAATATTCATTACGTTATTATTTTCAATACCGTCCCCCACACTGCAGTATATTTTATTTCTATTTGTAACTAAGCATTGTCAACATATGTGAGATGTACTATTTATATCATGGAGCGATCGATAAAAATAACTGGTCTTAAACGAGTCATTATATTTAACTCTCTATACATCGGATCAATGTTTAAATATGTTTAATCTTTTGTCATGTAATATTCCTTAATAATTTGATATACATTTTGTACGAATAATAAATAATAGAGATTTTATGAGATATGACAATATTTAATTTCTATTATAATAAAGTAATAACAAAAATTGTGTCATTCAACATATTTGCGAAAAAAGAATAAGAAAAAGTCTTTGTACATTCACATCTTCTGTGCTCACGGATGGATTTTTATGAAACTTTTTATATTGTATAGCAATAGCTATGTATAGGTCTAACCAGATCTGAATGAATTTAAGCTATAATTAATTTTTAAGACTGGTCACATCTGATGTGGAGTAACCATAAGAACAAACTATAAGAACGAATTCAATGCTGCCTTAACAAAAAATGTTAAGCGTGATAAGCGTTTCCTATTGACGTACCTATAACAGTTAATAATCTGGAGCATAATAGACCAGCTAAAATTTAAGAAATAAGAACACATTAGCAAAATTATTATCATGATAGTTTTTAGTAAAAAATAATTATAAGAAACTATTTTTTAACGAAAAGCTATCGTAACTCAATTTATATATCATAATATATAATTCAAGCGCGGCGATGAGTTCCGCCGCTAAACATAAGTAATGTCTAAGATTTTTGGCTATTAATTTTGTTGTTGAGTTCATAGAAGTAGTATCTACAGTACTAGAATACAACCGGAAGATTGAAGTTGGCTAAAAGGAATAATCATCGAATTAGTAATAAATTATTAGATCCTAAAGGCTGCTTTGAAACGATTATAGTTATTCATATTTATATAATTATTAAACTGACTTATTAAATAATAATAAATTTAATAAGTTTTTTTTAGTAATGCCGGCTTGGGAGAAAAGTAAATTATTACGCTGTTGTCACTGCTGTGTGACCATTTAGAGAAATATTTTAACATTTCAGATTGAAAAGATCAACAATAATAAAATTGCCGCGGCATAAAGCCGTAAATTATAGGTATAAGTGGTTTCTTGTTAAGTAGTACGTAATGTTATATTTTTTTTTCTTACAATTAGCTAAATATAGCACCTACTTTAAACATTCTAAGCGTAAATAATATATAGTAAATAATAATATATAGATATATTTATTTAAAAAAATATATTATCATGATGAATAAAATAGAACAAGTAAATATTTGAAATGAATTCTTATTTTAAAGAACATTATAGACCGTTTTGCAATTTTAATACACTTCTACTAGCTTGGCCTGTAACTAGTAATATACTGGAATCCGGTTTTCCTTTTCAACCTGACCAGGAAATTAGGGTGTGGAGAAAACATTTTTTTTTCTAATTGTGTCTAATCTCAAGAATCACATCGAAAACTTAGAATTGCAGTAGTTTAGAGGAACCCCAGAGTTATTGCTTGCTACTTACTGAATGCTACCAGTATAAATTTAACGACAAATAAATATCAAACACCTTATCTAAACCTAAAAATAAACAAAAAGAGGATTAGTCGATTTTGTTTTGGCGGCCTGTAGTTATTATATAAAAAGAAAATAGAAATAGATTAAACGAAAAAGCAACAATCAAAATATAAAAGAAAGAAAGACTCGGATAAAGTATACAGATAACTTACTTTTTAAATTACGAACTTTTATATTTATTTAACAATGTAATTGTATTTGTCCTTGATTATTTTTAATTAAATTTTGTTTATTAAACTTGGACTTCTTTCGATTCCTTGGTTTTCTATTATATAGATACTTTTTAGGGTTTCCTACCTTTTAAGGAAGAAAATAATTGCCTTAAAAGAAGGGCATAATTTGGTATTAAAGACGCTAGTTCAATTGAGGTATCAGATGAAAGGGCACTGGCTAAGCTAAGCCTGACATCCAGAAAAAGCTCGGGAGCTCCAATTTTTGTACGGAACCCTCGGTGGGCGAGCCCGACTCGCGCTTGTCCAATTTTTTAGTTTGTATAAACATCCTATATATGTACACAAACTCTAAACTCTAGGTATACTATATAACTTTCAAACTTTGACTAATGTCAATGTTGCCGATATTTATCGATGCACAAGCACGTTGTACTATCCTACGTGTTCGAGCTACAATATGAAGCTTATCTTATCACAATACATGTTTCTTGAGTGGAAAAAATGAAGCGTTATTATTTATATATGTTTGCCAAATGAACGTGTACGTGAACTTTACATTTGGCACATGGCGGTGTCTGTGCTGTTACGTTAAAAATATTCGGCGTCATAATAGTCATACTAGCTCATCGTCTAAAGAAACTGGCTTAAATCCAAACTTTACGCACTAGGACCTATTCATTATAACTACTGCGACACTACAATGAAATTGTCAAAGTATTTTTGGAATGCATAGATGGACATTAGGTAATGTGTAGTACGTTCTCTAAAATCTTAACATTCAAGTTTAGGAACAGAAGCAATCGATATACATTTTTACTTGTTAAAATGTGCTTTGTAGAATTTTTAAGTTCAAAAGAGCGAAGTACTTCAATATTGACGCAGTCGTGCCGCATTTTGGAAATCCGAGATTCTGCCATTCGGCTACTTTGATTTTAACAAAAGGAAATAAATTAAAAGTGAAAATAAACAAAACGGAAATATAAAATGTATATTTCAAATTTAAATAGCAGAAGACCATTGTGTTATTTATGCATTGTCTAAATTGAATAATTTATTTACTTCTCTAAATACATCAGACGTCATCCTGACAAGTAGTTAAAAATGATGTTAATATGTTTGTGACAAGAAATATTGGCTCTATTTTGAGAAGACAAAAATGACGTAATAAGAGCAGAAATATGTATAATCAATACAAACTTTAAATACTATTTTTTATAAATATATAAAGAATATAAACTTTAAATTTATAAAACATTGCGAAAGAGTTGCTCATTTTAACTGTATAATTATAAAACATGTGTGTTGCCCAGTAAAATATTTTTGACTATAGTATAGTTATAATATATTGACAGTTGTAATATAGTTTTACTAGAATGGAAATAAATTAACAAAAAAATAGGTATATAATAATATTTAAGGATTTTCTGAAAGTCACTAAATATTAAAGGTTAAGGTATTGAGCCCGGTCGTGGCGCAGCGGCCCAAGCGTGCGACTATAAGAGCGACAGGTTATGGGTTCGATTTCCACTGGAGGAAATTAAATACTTAATATTTTTATTTCGCCGCTCTGGTGCCGAAGCGAAGCGCGGTGTTGAATTACGCCACTCACCACGCAATGCCTCCAGAATTCGGCGAAAAATGGGTAACGAAATGTCTCAATACCGAGTTCCCGCTGCTTACCCGGCGTGAGCGGGATACAGCGTGAAACTAAAAAAAACAATAAACAAAAACGTGACAAATCTAATGGCCGACAGACTGATGTCATATACAGTTGCGTATGGTCAATCGTGTATCACTTGTAATATGACATCACACTCGTGTTTATTTTAAAGTAAGCTAGGCTAGGTGGCTTGTATGAAACGTTATTTTTAATGTATGTTATAGTGTTCGCTTGGCTCGGTTGCAACGTATCTTGTTGGCATAGCTTACAATGCTGGAGATAATTCCGTTAATAGATATCAAATATTTTTTTTGTATTGAATTAAAATTAAGCCAGACCAACCCCATAAGCTAATTTCTATACAACAAAATAATACAAGCAAATTATCAGGGTTTTTGTCATCGTAAAAAAATATTTTAATATAAAAAATATGATTGTTATCAAAGTATAAATTGTTTAAAAAAATTTATGTACACTAAAAACTAAGCAAATATTAAATAAAATTGTTATTACTATTGTAAATATTTATTAAACTTGATTACATTTTCGGAATTTCAAAATAGATAGGAAAATGCTATTTATATTATCTCAGATATAAATTGCAAATACTTTTAATATATTTCCAAAAAAAATTGTAACTAAAACGCGACGGTTATTTCAATTTCTACTTAAGGGCATTAATTATTTTCTATTAATATTTTAATTTCTTAACAAGGCAAATTGCAGTGTTAAGTTTGGCAATTATGCAATGTGTTATCCGGCAGAAGTGGGGGAACGGAGTGTCTTAACACTAGGTTTCCTCAGCCTAATGCTATATTGACAAAAATATAAATAAAAGCTGACACTAAATTTAAATAACTTTCTGCATAATTGCAAAAAGAAATTATTATATAAATATTTAGTACTTAAAATATTAAATGTGTCAAGAGAAGTGAAGAGTATTCCAGCCTCAGCACATTATATGGAATTTAATATTGTAAGCTTTTCATTTTAATTATGTATACTTTACATAGTAGGGTAGTTATTTACAAATTTATTTAGATATCAATTAATCCGACTAATATTATAAATATGAAAGCTGGTGAGAATGTTTATTTGTTCAACCTTCATGCGGAAACTTCTGAATTTATTTGGATAAAACTTTACAGTCATGTAGCTTATAAATCAAAATAAAATATAGGCTAAAATTTATGTAAACTTTTTATTTATTTGGCTATAAAATAACAATAAGCTTAAGCAGGCAGTGTTCATGACATGGAACATCATCATCATACACAGAAAATTGTAGCAATAAAAGAAATGTATCATATATATATAATATCAGATTAGATTATAGTCTAAGATTCCTTTTTACATATTATAGGAAAAGTCATATACAACAAGGGTATTTATGATATGATGTGAAAAAAACATCAGAAATAGTTTTGATAAATATAATGTAAATTTATATCAATAAAAATAACATACATATGAATATGCTGCAAGTGGCCTTTTCTATGGAAATACTATCAACAATTAAATGTGATACAAGCACGCGACATCCCGTCGTACGAATTAGTTAGGTCAAAAAAATATACATTAAATAAATATGTATTTATGTTATTTATTATTTTTACTTCAATGGGGCTGAATACTTATTAGAAAAGAGTACTAGAAGAAAAACAAATAATTTTTGAAACTTTAATAAACGTATAGAAAAATTTGGCACACAACTATTTAAATATCTACATTTTTTTAAAGACATGCTAAGATTTATCTTTACCACACAATGTAATTGAATCTGAAGATTTTGTGTCACTGTACTACAATACCATAATAAATATAT
>DVQK01000142.1:0-14521 GCA_018231685.1 Heliconius clysonymus
TAATCCGGTTAAATTAGTTTTATTTAAAATGTGTAATAATCGTGAAAATCAAAGAGGATTTAAAATTAAGTTACTCATTTAATTGTTTTTTTGTATCCGACAAGTTTAGAATATGTTTTTTTCCTTTGCAGTGATGTATTTCATTACCCAAGGAAATGTGCACAGAACATATTTTACAAAAAACATCAGTATCATTTATTTGCAATCCATTTGTTTCTATAATTATGTTGTAATTATTTGTATGATTCAGACCTTTTACATGAGTTAATATGTTGCCTTCATTATTTGTAATATAAACATCACAAATGATACATTTTAAAATGTTTGAATCGTGTGTATTTACTATATTTGTATGTTTTATAGTTGCTGTTTGTGATTTTTGTGCAGTATTATTAATATTGCCTTCAATTACAGCTGCTACAGTGCTGTTTTGTTTAGGTACATTTTCGCCTGTTTTACTAGATTCTTTCTTGTGAAACAAATTATTCATGTTTTTAATATGCGGACGTCCCTTTATATGTATTTTGATACAATTTTTGGTATTTGGTACATTTACATTACATATGTTGCAAAAGAAGGATCCAGGAGCATCTCCAGTTGTGCTTGTGTTTGCTTCCACTGGTGAAGGAATTGTATTTAAAGTTTTATCAATAGTTTCATTATCATTGTTACTACTCTTTATTTTGTGTTCTTTAGAATTTATATGTAACAATTCATTTTTAATAAGTATCATTTCGTTGCAGGATGTACAAAATAATGTTTGTTTATTTAATTGTTTAATATTGTTATTTTGCAATAAGGTGTTATAAATTTGCAAATGATTAGGAAGTGCAGTGTGTTGTTTGACATGATCTATATTAT
The DNA here is from genome assembly GCA_018231685.1 of Heliconius clysonymus. NCBI lineage: Eukaryota > Metazoa > Arthropoda > Insecta > Lepidoptera > Nymphalidae > Heliconius > Heliconius clysonymus. The sequence continues at coordinate 862 of DVQK01000142.1, forward strand.
TAGTAACTTTTTCATCGCATATTCTACAAATAAAGTCATCATCAGAGTCAGAAGATTCTGTTACATTCAAATTCATTAAATAGTGTAAATCAGATAGGGTGTTCATCATATGTTTTACTTTGTTAGAATGTTTTTGGAAACCTTTAATACTAATAAACACGTTACAATAAGAACAAAACTGTTTCTCGTATATGTTCTGAACTTGTTTTAATTGGTCACTACTTAATTTTGTATCCAAATGAACATTTTGAACATTTTGTGTTGCCAAAACTGGTACTTTATCTTCCTTCTTAGCAGTGGTCATATTTGAGACCATATGAATAGCTTTTTCAAATGAATTTTGAGATGTATCCTCCGCTTGTGTGGTATCTGCTGACTGCATAGAAATGGACTGGGAGTGTGATGTTGTGTTATTGCTTGGTTTATTTTCAGATATAAGAAACTTTTTAATATTGTTCAAATGTCCAGTAGTCAAAACATGTGAGGTGATATTTGAAATGCCTTCAAGTCCCATATTGCATAGTATACAATGGTTCCGGATGTCAGATATCTAGAAAAAAAATATGAACTCACATAAAAATTGCTACTGCTTCTCACTTTAAACAGGATACATACTACTGTAAAGCTAAAATAATTATTTAAAATTACACTTACATATCTTAAGCAGTCCTTGTTCCTTAATGGCAAACACACTAATCTTATATGACATTGTGTCAAAATATGTTCTTGTATCATTGCTTTACTGATTATTTCCTTACAAACAATACATGTACTAAATCGCCTTGACAAATTTTGAAATCCATGAAAATTTTCTACATTTATTCTTACAACACTCTTATCAATTGTTGTTATATCTAATGTAAATTCATTTAAAACTTTGAAATTCATTTCTTCACTGATATATTTTTCCTTTAAAAAAGCAATGTAGTCTTCTAATGTTGTAATATTGGATTTATTCTCATTTATCTTTGATATTGACATTTCCTCATATATATTTTTATTTTCAGGTATTTGTTTTATATTTTCTTGTGTATTACAATCTGTTAATTCTGTAGTACTATTATTTGCTGTTGACATTTTACTTTTTATATTGTCAATATCTTTGGAAAAAGTCATATTGTCTCCTAATCCTGTAATATTTGTTTCATTCTCAATTACTTTTAAAACAGATTTTTCTTCAGATGAATTTGTATTTCCAGATATTTTTTTCTTTGTTTTGTACATATTAGAATCTATTGTCTCTATAATACTTGTGCTTGCAGTTGATGTTTTATACTTTATATTGTCATTATCTCCATATCCTTTATTGGAATATATGTAAAGGAAATCCATTAGGATTTTTTCTACAATAACTGAGTTTTTATGTCCAATAGAATTTTCATGATTTGTTTTTTCTGTACCATCCATAGTTATCACACATACAGTACAAAAATATTTTGATGAATTATTTTTGTTGTAATTGTTTTCATGATGACAATTTACATGTTTTTGCAATCTTTGTATAGCTTCATTAGCTATTTTAATATTTGTCTCATGTTTCACACTATTCCTATGTTCATAATAGAATTGATGTGGCACATCTATTTTACAGATATGACATTGGATATATTCTATATCTTTTTCATAATTTATTGGTTCTGAAAATAAAGTGATAATAGTAGTCAGTTAGCTCAGTTATATATTCATGGCTTTTAGCTATATCATAATTATTTACATATACATACATAATATTTATAATGTTTGTTTCCTTTTTAATATTATTGACAATGATATGGAAATATACTGAAGAACTCTTAGATCTGAACAAGTTTCAAAAAGCCACAATCACAGGATATGTAACAATAAGTTATGCAATATTGCACAAGCAAGCTGTAATTTCTGCTACTTAAGTAGTTTACTTTTCAATAAATTCAACAAAACATTTACCAATCAATGTACAGAATATCTTATGACAAGACTGAAAATACTACACTTTTATTAACTATCATACCTATTAATAACCAACAAACAGTTTTTAACTTTAGCTATTTACTTCATATTCTTTTCTTATATTACTTCAATTTTAGTTCTTAATAAATTTTATTTTCATTATATTTTATATACATTCTTTCTTTTGATACCATAAGCAATTCCAAAATATGAATATGCCGCCTATGATTTATAATAACCTCATTTTATTATAATATAGAAGAAATTTTACATTGTAGTTTCCATTTATTTTCTTATATGTTAATGAGTAAATAAGAAATTTAAATGACATGATGCATAAATACCTTTGTTTACATTAAAATCTTCATGTGTCTTTACTTCAAATTCATAATAAAACTTATCATTAAAACAAACATCCTGATTCGAAGATGTTCTATAATTATGCTCAAAGCGGTCTTTTAAGAAGTTTAAATCTAAAGCATCCAATGATATTACACAAACACTTGAGCTTTGAGAATCCATATTGCCCTGAAATAAAAATTCATGATGTATGAGATGAATTAAATAATACTAAGGTTAGTTAGTAGTGATGATATTTATTTATATAGAGATAAAAAAATAATCTGTTTACGAATAGTCATATATTATTCATTTATCTAATTGAAAAATAGTAATGAAGAGGTGTGTAGTTTATTATTATAATAAACGAAATATCCTAACTACTAAATAAACTTATAAAATTTTATATTTTAGTAACTTTCCTCATGATAAACTAATATATTATTATCAGCTTGGATTTTTTCTAAGATTAAATCATAAATTTATCTATAAGTATGTAAAATTTTCTGATAAGGATTTGTAAATATACTTCAAAAATTATCATTATGTCGTACAAAATATTTAAGCTCGTAACTTCCTATAATAACATATACAAAAGTATCACTGATAAAATACCATTACTTATATACGCTTACCAATAACCATGAAAAACTGCAAACTATCTGTATTTCAATACTTGAAGATAAAACACAAAAACATCAATTACGATTTGCAGTCGCATCAGTTTAATTTGTTTTGGGATTCCCCGAGTAAATAGATAATAAAAATCTAGAAAACCTTTGAAAGTCCGTATGAATAAAACCTAACATTTAGCAGATAATATTTATTAAAATATATTTTCAGGTTTAAAAGTTAGCAATATAGGAAAATTTGAAACTTTAAACAGTGATTTTAATGGTACCGTGACAGCACAGAACACATATACCCAAGTCCCAAAGCCTGGCCACACACGTACATTAATATTGTCAATAAAGTATATATTGTCAATATTTTCAATATTATTGTAGATTTCTAGAAATTCTGTTTTTGCCACGACAATATTTGTGCGGCCACGCTGCAATACTTGAATTGAAAAAAAGAGTTCAAAGGAGGCGAACTTTTATGCTTTTTATTCAAGATAGAGGACGAAACCAGAGTAAATAGTGAAAATAATGTTGATATTACTTCTCCCACGAAAAAACTATATTTAATAGAGTTTATTTAAAGTGTGCGCTAGAAAAGCTTCTCGATATTTACAAAAAAATCTAACCAAATGGAGATAATATTTTTTGAAGTGGCTATCTCTCATTCTCATGTAATTTTTTTGCTTCACGCGGTATGCCGCACACAGCAGGATGGGCAGAGGGAACCTAGTATTAAAACACTCCGTTCCCCGTTTTCCTCCGAGTTCTGAAAGCATTGCGTGTTGAGTAGCGGATCTCAACGCTGTACTTTGGCTCGACACCAGAGCGAAGAGATGAAAATATATATTTTTTGTAAGTAAGCTAAATGCAATAACTAAAGCAACGGCTTATTTCATTCTAGCTATTTTTGATTTAACACGTACACATTTAAATAAAGCTACTGAGTGACTGCGTCAGATTTTACTACGAAATATTATCAATAATATTGTGTAGTGTTCGGGGCAATATATTGAACAATATTATTGTCAATATTGTATTGATAATAACATTGTGTGTGTATGGCTAGCTTTAGGAAGTCGACCGGGCCTGCTTAAAATGTACTCAGTGTACTTTGAAGTGAAGATGTAAAATTTTTATAAATACTTGAAATATAGACACCACATATTATATATGGCATATTAGAAAAAAAAATCTTATTGAATAAGTACCGTAAAATGTGGTGATTTCTATCCACCACATTTAAAGGTTTTAGAGTATTCAAAAATACATTTTAACAATGCCCCCGACTTAAAATATTAAACAATCTACATGTATATTGAAGTATGAGTTCATATTGGCTTTTCATTTTGTGGAAATGTGTTGTTAAGCCTATTATATATTACAAAATAAAAAATATTGGCCATTCTATTTAGAATCGGGATGAGAATAGATAATTTTAGGAGTCGTTATTGTTTCGACATGCCGGATTAACTTTGCGTGTATTAGTTTGCGAAATAAAACTAAGACTCTTGAGTATCTCATCATCATCAGCCTGTCTTCGTCCACTGTAATATATTGTAATACTTTTAATCAGCCTTAATCACTTTTAGCTCCATAATATCATGATCCATTGAAGGCTTGAAACTATCAGTATAATTAATGTAATGGCAGTCTTCACAAGAGAGTACTTTCCAACATACTACTTGTTTCATTTTCCTTATCAATTACAGTACATAAATATAAAATTCTTTATAGAGCGTCTCATAAAAAATGTTGTTCTAAAAATTGTAAAAACAAGACACAAATATACGTTTGTATTGTTTATTGATATTTTAAATTAATATATAATTTTGTAATCATAAATCATCAGTCAAAACAAAAATCAATTATTTACAAACTAAATAAAAAATCATTTTATATCATAGGCATAGGTGAATAAAATATAAAATTATCGTATTATTAATAAGAAATACATTGTATATAAAATATTCAAAAATTTACAAAAGCAAGAAGATATTAAAATATTTAAGAAACTTTCGCAACCTTTAAAACGTTAGATAGGAATGTGTTTACCAACGCCGCGAGACATCCTGATTTTTGGAGGATGTCCAGACTAACCCTTAAAAATAACCCGAGCGGGACTGTGATATTCTTTTAATTAACTTAAATTTTTTAATAAGTTATTAACAATTTCGAGAGATATAGACTGTAAAGATTTAACTGCAGAGTACTTTTGGTACAGAGTAAGCGAAACCGGTGTTATAAGTATATCTATTGACGTTTTCCTATTAATACAAATAATTTAAATTGTTACCTTTTACACAATAAATGTTATTCATATTTTTTTCCCCTCGCTTTTTGCGAAAGAATTTCGCTTTTTTACTTAAAACGTTTAAATATCCCCCTTTTACCCAAGTTATGATCTGGCAATACTGGTGTTTACCCTAATATTTTATCTAATTTTTCAGATGCTGTTACTTAAAAATAATATTTACACTATAATTTATAAGCAATTTATTTAAGTAAAAACATGGGTAATCGGCACTATAATATTATTAAATAAAAATTTATTATTTGTAATAATCCTTACACATACAGTGTATGGATTATTACAAATAATAGTATAACTATTTATTATATGTATAATATGAAAAATATTATTATATACATATTTCTCTAAACGTGTTACATTACCCACAATTGAACAAAAAAATTAACTAAATTAACATATTATTTTGTAATGTTTAGGGTACCAAACTACCTACATCGTTGTGATATTAACATAGTATGCTATATAAAATAGCTAAAAACCATTATACAAAAATCTGCTAACCTTAAAATACATACGCCATAATTAAACAGATCCAGTCTTCAAACATATTGTAAAGAATACAAAAAAAATGTAAGTCATGAACATGTAAATAATTTAAAAATAAATATAAGTATAGACCGACAAGAACTTTATGAATTATTACGAACGTTTTGAACTTATATAATACAAAGTGACGCCGAACTCCGCATATTTAATATTATGCACACAAGTGTACATTTGAATCTTGCCCGTGTTCTCATACACCATAAAGTTTTTGTCGAACTATATAAATTATAATTGTAGTTCGACAAAATTTTGTCAATCTTTATTTGGACATATCAATGGGAATTTGAGCGGGGACGTCGAGGTCATTCGGGAGAGGGAATTTGAGCGAGGGGAGCGGGGAGAGTGAGGGGAGTGAGCGCAGCGCGCGGCGGGATAGGGCCTCACTCGCAGCTCTTCCGCACTTCTAAATGAGCCCCGAGTCACCCTCCTTCTGTATAGTGATGTGACAGACGATTCTTGCAACAGACATCTAGATTAAAAATAAAAACTTAAGTATATATATTACAAAAATCATAAAATAAGTTAAAATAGCTGGTGACTGTAATTGTATGTGTTAAGACATCTTATTTTATGATATTGTTTGCTACTTATGTTAGTATAAAATATTTAAAGGATTTTATTAGCTTTGCTGTAAGGTTGGAACAAATAGGAACATCTAAAACCAGTTATGCGACAATATCTTTTCTACTTTCTGAATTTCCCATTTAAGAGAACGCCATTAAGTGTATCGAATCAGACCAAGTAAACGGAATTTTCTATGGAAACTATACTTAAATATATTACATTTTCAATGAACATGTACGAAAAAAATACTTGAAAAACAATACTTTTCCAATTCGCTAAGTTGTTGTTTAGGAGTGGAGGCAGCGACTGGTCGGTTGCGGCCAAGTTTTGCCCTCGTTGCCTCAAGCATATGTTGCGTTACTAATGGCTGTGGCTCTTTTTGAATGGGCTTTGCCCGCACTGGGTTGTCCTTTGGGATATTAAGAATTATTTAATAATCATAAAATATTACATATTATCTTTTAACATTGTAGAATATCCCATCTTGATATCTGTGAGGTTGAGGACAGGTGTTGTGCAGGAGCATAAGCTGGTGTGACTGTAAACGCTACAATTCTCACTTGATAAAATGAAATATTTAATATTTTCATTTCAGGCCGTCGTCGTGGCGTTTGATTGTGACAAACTTGCTGATTTTGTAATTGTTTCAATGCCCACACGAAGTAATGATTTTAACCATTTAGGTCAATTATTTACATTGCCTCGCGATAAAATTTGATATGAAAAGTGGGGAACGGAGTGTTTATTACTGAGCTGCACTGAAAAAAAGCGTGGAAATGTAATTTCTGTAATATCTCTAAATTGTCAGTTTACTAATCTCCACATTTATTCATAAAACAGAGGGTTCCCTTTGCCTACCACAGAGTAACATATTTCTATCTAGATACGGGGTACAGGCTGCAGCTTTTTCATTAATATAACCTAATTAAAAATTAGGGATTTGTCATTAGGTATATTTACTAATTTAAATTAATATTTTCATTTCTTCGCTCTGGTGTCGAGGTAAAGTGCGGCGTTGAGTTCCACCACTCAACACGCAATGCCTCCAGATTTTGGTGGAAAGTTTGAAAAGAGGGGAATGGAGTGTCTTACCACTGGGTTCCCTCTGCCTAGCCTGCTGTGTGAGGGATACAGCGTGAAGCTGATTTTTTTTACTAATGATACCTTAGTTTTCCGTAATTTAACATTCGCTATGTCCTGAGGTGTAATCGTCAGACGAGGTCCCACTATCCTGGGAGGCGCTGATCCACATCGCGGTATTGTGTGAGCTCGTACTGGCAGCTTGCTTGGCTGTGGGGGAGGGGGTGGTGGCGGCGGTGGAGGTGGAGGCGGTGGTGGACAAGATGCCGGACACGGTGGTATAATTTTAGGTGGTTGTTGGCTGTAACAAGGAAATACTTGGGTTTCATTGATGATATTTATAGAATAATCGAATAGTAGTTTATATTTTTTGTTGTAACTATAACGACGTTATAAATAATCGAATAATGAAAGAACAAAAAGATACTTTTTAATATATAGTATTCATTCCTATACTCTATTTATTTTGGCATGAGACAAAATGTAAACAAAGAAATACTGTTTCTAAAACTTTTATGTAACTTTATAATTTCCACTTAATTTGGTCCAGGTTTACTCATGTATTAAAATATGAAAAAAATCTATATAACAAAAACAAAATAATGAGAAAACAACTTTGTATTTAACAAAATAAAAACTTAATAAAAACAACAAAAGTAACAACAGAATTACAACAGTACTGTCTTATGTACAGGTTGATAGATAAAAATGGAGGTTATAATCTGACTGATGACAAAACATCATATTTTATTGTGAAATGTCCACAGTACTTGTACTCTACAATTTATTATAGTAGTTTATCTTTATAGTATTCATATGCGTCTCAAGTTGGCTCTTGAGTGTTTTTACATGTCAAGTATTTAAACATTAAAAAGTAAGAAAATGATTTATGGTATTTATGATACCCTAAAATGGGGAATATAAACATTTTTGGATTTGAAATTTGTTTTTACTATGTTCCTGGCTCTAAATATGAAAAATCTTTATTTTTGATTATTGTATTCGTTTTTTTTTACATGTAGGTACAATGTGCAATTTTATTAAATTTAAAAATATGTATATCTAATATAAAAATAATTTCATTATCGATGAAATCTATAATTTAAATCATAATTATTATTAGCTAATAAGTTCTATAGACATCGTTCAATAATATTATTTACATCTATAAACCCATAGATTTTTTTACTTAATATACTATATTAAGCACCATAATCGTAATTAAACGAATACGCTTTTTTGGCCTTTTATAGTATTTCAGGAATGCCAGGAATAAATGAGGATCCTATTTTCTAAAATTTCATTTCTATTTTCATATTATTATTGATTTATCTATTTCATGAAATTGTAAGTTATTTGTGTTTTGCTTATTGAAATTCAGCAGACTCCCCAAACATATCTCCCTCAGAAAGCATAACTTCAGGGCAGCCATGACTGTCTGTAACTGTGTTGTAAATTGTAATATACATAAGAGAGAAAAAATGCATATCGGCACTAAGAGCGCTTTAATAATATACAGCATACTATCTACAAATCTTTCTGTTGTAACGGTTTACAAGGAATTGCTGAATACCTAAATAATCTTTAGTTAAGTATTAATGAAGCTTAATTGAATTGACAATTGTCTAGGCTAAAAAGGAAGTAACATATTGGCTGCCTGTGTCATACACGCAACAATGTTTATTTAAATAGATATTTTCTTGCGGTTTTTTTACACATATATTTATTTTTAATTTAATTTTTTTTACTTTTAGCTTCACACTGAAATCTCGCATAGAGCAAGGCAGGTGGAACTTAGTGTTAAGACAAATTCTGGAAGCAATGCGTATTAAGTGATGGAACTCAACGCCGCAGTTTTGCCTCGTTACCAGAGGGAAAAAATGAAAATATTAAATATTTCGTTTCCTCGAGTTAGTCGCACGCTTGCGCCCCTGCGCTACGACTGGCCTCAGCATTCAGATTTAATTTAATATTTGTAAATAAAATCATTAATTTAAATGAAATTTGAAACAAAATTTGATTCAATCATTAAGTATTTATAGATTAGTCGGTTCAAAAAGTCGCAGTAGATCGCTGATACGCCGGTATTGATTCTTTATAGTTTTTTTAGTAATACATCTTGATGCTGAGGCCGTTACATTTACACTGCAGAATTTGGGAGAGGTGTGCATTTAAATCTAAATATAAAATATAATAGCTATGTTAAATGTTAATTACCTTACTTTTCTTTCTAGCTCTACTATTTTCGTCAACATTTTCTTCATTTCATCCTGCAAAGTTTCATTTTCTCGTACCAAGCGATTGTGCTTTTCGTCAACTTCCTCAACGAACTTTTTGAGCTGTTTAACTTCTTCCGATAGAATGTTTTCTTTGTTTCCATCACATCTATCCGGATCTCGAAGTATATCAGCGTATAACCCAGTAATTGATTGAAATCCCTAGTAAGTAATGGATTAAATTCCCAGTGAGTAATCATTGTTTCAAATAATTTCAATGTTAAATTATAAACATTTTAGTAGGAACGATATAGTGGTGCACTCGTGTAGTGTAGACGCTTTGTACATACATACGTTATTTTTCTAAAGAAAGAAATAAAACCAATCGGGGAGTCAGAGAGCTATTTTTATAACATCATAATGGCAATTGTTGCCACTGTTGTTCTTGTAACTGCAATACATATTTATACTTTTTAGAAAACGTATAAAAATTTACCCCGTAGCGGGGTTTGAACCCACGCCGTTTGGAAAACAGTCCACGCGCGCTATATGCTTTTTAAAAAGTATTGTTCTCTTCTAAATGTGAAATTACACTTTAAAAAATATAAAATCAATTTTCTATTTGTTTGCTCATCTGTTTACTTTAATTAAACAATATGATATAATAAAAATAACCATACCTTTTTGCCAATCCACGTACATAAATCTATAAGCCGCCCTGCCTTCGTCCGGTTGCTGCGCCGAAGCGGCTTCTCCTTCCTGGGAGTGCCACCTGAGAATGCATACCATAAAGTCTCCCCCAATACTTCACAAGCATATTTTTCTCTCTCCAAATTTACCACAACACTATTTTGAAAGATCATATCAAAAAGTTTACATAACATTACACTAATTTAAAGAGTATCTTTGCACTGGCCTTCACGTTTATAAACTTAATTTATCTGCTCGGCCGTTAAAGTTCGAAGTGACGATGATGATGATGTCATGGGACTATATTTACCTACTGAGTCTGAGACTGGTTTAATTTGATACAAATAAAAGTTATCTAAATTACAATGTCACTTCCAAGTTCCATTGCAGTGTTTGACCTAATGCCCCTTTTATGATATATACATATTTTTGGTTAAATATTTTGTATTTCATATAAAGTATCTATTATCTTTCGTATTTACACAAATTGTGAAAAATAAAGTTTAAAAATGTTTTTTTTTATCTTCCCACTGTATCTCGACTGAAAGGTAGAGAGAGGGAACCTAGTGTTAAGACACTCTCTGTTCCCCAGTTCCGACGAATTTAGGAGGAATTGCGTGTTGACGGAAGTCAACGCGGCGATTTGCCTCGTTACCAGAGCGAGGAAATGGAATTACAAATTATTTCCCTTCCTTGAGTGAGAATCGAATCCACAACCTGTCACGCTTACAGACGCACGTTTGTGCCCCTGCGGCTATGACTAGCTTCTTCAGTTTAAAATAATAAGGAAACAAAAGTTATTTAAAAGTAAAATATTATGCTAAATTATAGTAAACCTGTCTCCAATCTATAAACGGACCTACTTATATTAAAAAAGAATTATACATACCTGACGAATTATTATCTGGGAAACGTCTACAAAAGTAACTATTTTTTCCGGTTCTATGCAACATGTTTCTTAACAAGCTTGAATCTGATTTTCGTCTTCTCTTACGTATTTTATATGAATAGTTACTGCTAGCTGATTTAAATGATACTTCGGATTCGGAATATAATTCATTAGACTGAATTGGATCCAGGGGTCTTTCGTTTATGTCTGAACTGCTCGATGTACTTGACTCCGTACATTTTGTCTTCTTTGTAGGGCGTTTTTCCTTATTATCTTCAAAGGAATCGTGTCTAAGTCGTTTATTGCGTAAAGATTTTTCGTCGTTTGACGAGGAATCTTCTAACTTAAAGTCTTTACCGAAGGATAGATTCACGTCAATTATACTATCTTGTTGTGGACTTACGATCTCAGTTTGTGTAGATCCGTCGACTTTGCTATCAGCAGATTCTGTGTCAATCATAATACTAAGAAAAGGTGGAGTCTTATCGCATTCACTAGTTTTCGTCTCTCGGAACGACACATAATAACTTTTATCCCACGACGTGTCTATATGATACTGGGTATCACATTTACGGACAGCTTCGATGGATTCACTACTTATTTGTTCATTTGCTTCCGGAGACTTATTGCCAAAACTTTCTTTGCTTACATCAAAAGTTGTCATTTTTGTTTTAATTTAACACTTGAATGCCAGCCTGGCTACAAAAAGTTTTAACTTAATGTAGTATGTTGTTACAATTAGCAGTTCTATAAGCTATTTCTTAATTCCTGTAAATTAAATAACACCCAAATTTCTGAGTTATCATTATTGAGCGAATAAAAACTTACTTTTAACCGAGTCATTATTTTTAAGTTTAATTTTCTTCACCTACCGTCTAATAAATTCAACATCTAAATGTTAAATTTTGTTTAAAAAAAATTAATTTATGTCCAGAAGTGGATTGTCTTTTGAAATTGAACAAGAGAAGGCAATATTTTATTAAAATTCTTAATAGAAATATTAAAAATATATTTACTAAATATAACCGATAAGCTAATGTAGTCAATAATTTCTTCTTAAACAAAAAAACATAACAAATAAAAATGAAAGGAAATTTACATTTCATCCGCGTGAACTAAGTAATTATTCATTTACAAATCAGCATTACTTACATTTTCTGATATTAACATCGTTTTACAAACAAAAATCTAAACCTATATTGAAAGTTTCAGCAAATTCAATAAAATAATTTTGTCAAACAACATTTTACAAAATTGTATAACTTTTTTTTTATTAACTAAATGCAATAAAAAAATTAAATTTTAAGGGAAGCTTAAAATCAAATTAAATCAGCTTCACGCTGTAATCCGCACACGGCAGGGTAGGCAGAGAGAATCTAGTCTTAAGACACTCCGTTCCCCACTTTCTGCCGAGTTCTGGAGGCATTGCGTGTTGAGTGGCAGAACTCAACGCCTCGCTTACCTCGACACCAGAGCGAAGAAATGGAAATATAAATTTAATATTTCATATATTTCGTAAATATTTTATCTTCTCGAGTGGGATCGAACCCACAAGCAGTCGGTTTCACAGTCACACTTCGTGCCGCTGCGCCACGACTAGCCTCATATTCTCATAATAAGGGAAGCTTTCTAAAATGATGAAAACTGCAATTAAATCAGTTAAGCCCTTTTATGAGATTAGCTTGAAAAAAGGCATAATCAAACAGACAAGAAAACAATGTTTTTATTGAATTACGATACCATTTTATAAGAAATAATAATTAATAATAGTATTATATTTTTTTATACGGTTCGTGTGTCAGTTTCATCATGGCAAGCAACTCTAATCAGCTGACATGTGACTCCTAAAAACTGTCAAAGTCAGCTGTTAGTTGTCAAAAGTCAAAGCCTTGTATTATAGTATTTACTGCTTACGATTATGGCGTAAGACGTTCGTCAAAATGTTCAATTAATATAATATTTACAAAAATAGCCTATGATAATAAATATACAACAATTAATATATGATCGACAAATTATATTTAAAAAACAAATTATACTATTTTGTGTCATGCGTCACTATGTTTTTAAGAAAAAGGTTTTTTATTGCATTTTCCTTATAATAATATTCATAGTTTTTCTGCATCCTGACAGAAATGCTAGAGGCATCTATGAATATATCAAAAAAGAAAACATTTTAAATAATTTGCGACAAGAAACCGCTGATAATTTCTCTAGTACTGCTATAGCAGATTGCGATTATTACGACGTTATTTACGACGATACGACTTTACCAATAAGTATTGTTGATGGTGATTTAATCGAAGGCCATAAGATTAAAGATGGTGGTGAATACGCCCCAGCTGAGTGTAGACCTAAATATAGTACCGCAATTATTGTCCCATACAGGTATTTATAGATATATGGCACCTATAATATTTCACGCTGTATCCCGCACACAGCAGGGTAGGCAGAGGGAACCTTGTGTTAAGAC
>DVQK01000143.1:0-14508 GCA_018231685.1 Heliconius clysonymus
AACACAAGGTTCCCTCTGCCTACCCTGCTGTGTGCGGGATAAAGCGTGAAGCTAAATAAATAAATAATAATAATAATAATAAAAAATGTGTTCGTGTAACATAGTCCATTTATGAGACCAGTTGACGCGGCAGGTAGTGGGTTTGATCCACACTCGAGGAAATGAAATATTTATTTAAATTAACATTTTCATTTCTTTGTTCTGGTGTCGAGACAAAGCGCGGCATTAGTAAAGCAATGCCTTCAGAAGTTGGCAGAAAATGAAGAACGGAGTGTCTTAACATCTTAAACAGTTGTGGTTCCTTATCGAATAAGATGAAGCGTCTATAATTTTTTTTAAATATTTTAATGCAGCTACCAAATTTAGAATACACGAAAAAAATATTATTTTTTCCATTATTAGGTACAAATTAAAAAAACTATGTTATTCCAATAGTCTATACACTCTTAGTTTGTATATCTAAACCCCAAAAAAAACCGTTAAAACAGAATCGAATCCATAACTACATTTTACTCTCACCATAAAATAAAACAAATAACCGTCTTAATAAAACAAAGATTTAAATCGAGGTCAATAATCAATATTATTGTTCATTTGGAGAATGAAATTATGTGTATAATAGGTCGAGGGCTCTCGCTACGGTCGCGCTCCGGTCAGTCTCGGCTGAGACGATGCCAAACCAATACTTCCGTCGAGTACACTACTTATGCTACGTGACTTTGTCTGCCTTTTCTGTCATGGAAATAAGCTTTTCTTGCAATTTTTGCTTCGATAATAGATTAGCGGTTGTATAAGTATATGTGAAATTTTAGCTAACTTTGTTTTAGAGCCGCTTTGTGGTTGTGTTGTATGGTCTTGTAAGTACGATGCTTGTGGGTTCGGTGCCTCGTCGGGGGAATGTTGTTTTTAAATTATTTTCCCCTTTTCGTGTATTTTCTCGTATGATAGGGTAGTTTGAGTATAGTGTACGACAGTCTGATTCCCAATTTCCACCCAATTTCGAGACATTGCGTGTTAAGTATCGGAATTCGACACCAAAATGTATTCCAAATTTGAATACCTTATCTTCAAATAGAACAAAAACCTTTTTGAAAAAGATAACAAAGAAAAAATATAAGTTTTAATGGATCACATTAAAAAAAACGTGGCATATTTAAGTGCTATTATAAAACTAATAATGTTATTTTGACTATTGATATACCTATGTAATATATATTATGGATTTTACTACAACGGCCCGATTTAGACAAAGCTGACTTTGACGACGGGTGTGAGTTCGAAGCCTAATTTTAAAAATATCTTTACACTGACTTCACAATTTAATTTTTCAAACTAAGTAATCGAGTTTCATAGGGGTTTTACTAATGGAAAGAGTAATGGACTGAATTCTAGTTATAGAATATAATATGCATAATATTATATTAGTGATATCCAAGCAGAGTAGAGAAATCTAGACTACAGTATAATTATTTTTTTAGTTTTAACTGTAAACTTTAACTACTCATAGTGATTATGAAGGGCTTTACGTTTTCGTGGCGGAACCTAACGCCGCGCTCTGTTTTTGTCGAGTAAAACGGAGTGTCTTAACACTAGATACTACCTGACTGGAAGTGGTTGATATTAAAAATATATATATTAGGCTATGCCATTTTCGTTCTTATTTAAGTCACTATATCGATTTCTACACTTGTTCTAATATAGTTAGTTGCCTAAACGATCAAATATTCTTTTGGGAACCAGTTTTTTTTTGTTATTTCGAACCAGATTTCAAATTACTAATGACGATGTACCTTTAATGTATGTACATATTTTAATTAGAAATATTTTAACGCGCTTAGATCATTTTAAGATAATATGTATTTCTATGTAGTAGGCAAACGACTGATAAGAAAATTGTTTAACACATTAGTTTTGATTTTGAGAAGAAATTTGGGATGATCATGATTTTTCACGCATAGACAGTGGAATACAACGCCGCGCTTCGTTTACTACAGCAGGGTAATGAAAATAAATGAAATATAATCATTCTCCCGAATGGGGATCGAACCCACGACTGCCGTGTTCACTATCAAACGCTGAAATTGAATGAATTCAAATTGAATAATATATTGTAAAATTTTAAATTAATTTTTATTTTGATATTCGTATTTAAAAAAAATATCTATGTAATGAAGTACTTATAATAATTGAAAAGTACTCCAAAAGCAAACAAATTTAAAAAAATCTTTCGCATACCAAATTCGCCTTTAAATAACTAAAAAAAAACCTTAAATAACGTAAAATTTACTAACAATTATATAGATAATAGTTAAATTCTTAGTTCTTAGTATTTATGGAACATATCTAGTGCACATACATACATATACATATACCATTCTGACGATTGTTACCACTTCAGTGGAGCACGAAGCGTCATGTTCGAAGCGCTCCAAATGCTTAATACTATCATAGAGATGTTAACAATTTTGACGTACAATAACCAAATGCACTAGAAATATCCTAGATTTTGGGCTATTTAGGTCTTAAATGGATGTGTTTGTGTTATTGTGTGGTTTTGGGTTTCTTTCTTATTTGGGAAATTTATAATTGTATATTTTTTTAAATATAAGTTTTTGTTTCGATCCAGTTAGTGTTCAGTTGAGGTACGATGTGGTCGTGGCATAGGGCACAAGCGTGCGATTACAAACGTGACGGTTGTGGGTTCATTTCTGACTCGGTAGTATGAAATATTTTATATTTTCATTTCCTCGCTCTGGTAACGAGGCAAAGCGCGGGGCTAAGTTCTGCCCCTAAACACGCATTACCTCAAGAATTTGGCGGAAAGTGGGGAACGGAAGTATCCTAATAGGCGTGGAGCACTAGGTTCCCAGGTTCCATACAGCGTAAAGCTAGAAAAAAAGGCATTTGTTAGTAACATTTGGTGGAAAGTAGCTTTACTCAAAAAAGAAATACTACTATACGAAATACTTCACGTAAAATGCCTTAATAACTTCAAAAGACTTAGCCAACCAAATTACAAGGCCTTTTGAGATTTTATTGCATTACTCTAAAAGGGAATTGCGGGCCAATTTTTTCTAGTTTTCTTATGGACGCTTTTTTGGGCAGCACAGTACCTAGAACTACTAGAACCTAGTGTTACGACACTCCGTTTTTTGCTTTCCAGACAGTTTAGTGATATTACTTCTTAAAGAAAATTAATTTTGTACTTTATAACCACATCGATGAAACGTAAATATAAAAAAAATGAACATAGCTCCTCTGACCATAAAGGTTCGATTCCTACTCTGGAGTATGGATTTAATGAAAATATCATGGAATGTACTATTGACATTGAATGTATAATAGTGTGAATTATCATCGTTCTGATAGCAAGACAAAGCGCAACGTTGAGATAAGCCACTCAACACGCAATGTCTTGGAAATGGAATGGAGTTTGGGGAACTAAATGTTTTAATATAAGGTTCCCTCTGCCTATGTTGCTATATGCGGGGTACAGCGTGAAGCTGAATATAGATCACGGGAAGATCAATCAGGCATTTACGGTCAGCTAACCACAGCGCCACGACGACTTCCATCATCAGATAAATATCAAAAGATAAATTAAATTGCAAACCAAAAGTCCGACTTAAATCATAGAAAAATAACGACTTACCGCTAAAAGTGAATGAAATTCTGAACCGAACCGACTTTGTAGGAATACCTGCAATGTATACATACGTGTGCCGCGAAGTTATTCAGTAAATACTTTTACATAGAGTTAGTTAACTTATTAAGCTTTTTACGTTTTTATTTGAAGAGTTTGGAAAAGCGTGATGTAGTTACGTATTAATAAAGAGGTCACATAAGGGCGTGGCGTGGGGGCTGTAAAAATGCTGGTTGTGAGTTTGATTCCTATTCGGAGGAATTATTTTCATTTTCTCGATCTGGTGAGATGAGGAACGGCGTTGAATTCCAACACATTTAATGTGCCACATTAGGCGAATTGTGGTAATTATACACAAAGTTATTTCTGCTCACCTTGCTATGCGTGAAAAAGCTTGAAGCGGTTACGATATAAATGATGATGAATGTTTTATAATTGATAGCAGTGATAGCGGATTAAAAAAAATCAGCTTCACACTGTATCCCTCACACAACAGGGTAGGCAGAGGCAACCTAGTGTTGAGGCACTCCGTTCTCCACTTTCCGCCGAATTCTGGAGGCATTGCGTGTTGAATGGCGGAACTCAACGACGCGTTTTGCCTCTACACCAGAGCGAAGAAATGGAAATATAAATTTATATAAATATTTCATCTCCCCGAGTGCGCTTTGTCTTGTTACCAAAGCAAGAATTTTAAATTTATAACCGAATACAAACCCACAACCATCGTCTTTACAGTCAGACGTTGTGCCGCTTCTCCACGACGTCCTTTGACTAAGATATAATAAAATCAATTAATCGCTAGAAAACAACTAACTTCGTTAACTTGTTTTGTACAATTAAAACTCAAGAACATTTAATAAATAAAATAAAGGGATAATATACTTTTGATTTTGTTTTCAATCAATGAGATGGAAAACACTTTGAATTATACTTGAATTGATTATAGTATGAAAATATAAATAAAAAAAATATTTTTGAAGTTATTTTTCCTAATTGGGACATTTGCTTAACGTGATAGTTGTGGGTTCATATCCCACTGGCGTTTTCATATTTTTCTCCCATGGTGGGTACAAGGAACTTAGTGTTCAGACACTCCGATAATCTGAGTGAAAATATAACTTAAAACCTACCATAATCAAATAAGAAATCCATAAACACAACGTTTATGGATTGATTTCGCAATCGAAGAAATAAACTGCTTCTATTTTTCTAGTACAGGTAAAAAAACCAATGCGGCGTCGAGTTCCAACGTTCAACGCGCAATGTATCGGAAGCTCGTCGATGCATAGATAAAGGAGTGTCTTAACACTAGGTTCTCTCGTCTACCCCGCTATATGCGAGATACAGCGTAAAGCCATAAAAAACCCATTACTATACCTTAAGCGTGAGAACCGAAATATTTAAAATCCTACTCCCTTTTTAATTGATAGTTAAGATAACTATTAGATAAAATATTCATTTAATTAGTCATCTATAATCGTTTAACTTTTACATAAAAATTTAAATTTACGATCTTACCATTAAAGGACGAAGATGTTATCATTTTGATTCTATATATCTTAGATGTAGATAAGCTTTTTAAGAATGAATGATGACAAAACACGCCTAATTAGCTGTTTTTTAAATTTATTTTTTAAGAACACCTTAATAAATAAATACTACTACTATGTCTCAGACTACCTCTGTCTGCGAGCACAACGGTCGTGGGTTCATTCTCCATTCAGGGCAATATATTTAAATTTAAATAAAATAAATAAATTTAAATTATATTTAAATTTCCCTGTTCTGCTAGGCAAAATGTGGCGTCAACTTCTGCCATTCAAAACGAAATATTCTGAAAATAAGGAAGTGAGTAACAGAGTGTGTTAGCTCTGCCTACCCTGCGATGCACGAAAAGACGTGAAACTACTTATTTTTTTAATAAGCGTGCTTATTCTTTTTTTCTTTCCAGGTTTCTCATCAGTAATACCAGGCTATCCACGCTACACGATGTTCGGGGACAGGCGGCACGGCGTCTACAACTTGCGAATAGTCAATGTCACCCTGGAGGACGACGCGGAGTACCAGTGTCAGGTCGGCCCCGCCCAAATGCACAAGGTCATCAGGGCGAACGCCTCTTTGACAGTTATATGTGAGTACTGGATTTTATTTTGTAAATTTTGTACTTAAAAAGTGCGTCTAATTGTATTTTTTCAACTAGCCTTGTTTTCTGAATTTTGTGTAGAAAAAGCTATTAATAAAATAGCTTTTTCTACACTACTGCTTTTTTTTGAACTAGTGTAAGTTATTGTCACATTTGAAAATCATTATTTAATTTGCAATTCGTCTACAAAAAAAAACAGAAAATCTAATATTCTTTTATCTAATACAAAAGAAAAACATTTTTAAAACTAAACATGAAACTCAATAAAAAAAATCAAAATTGACAATAAAAGTTTGTAATTCTTTGTGTGTGAAATATGACCAAACTACAACACTTCTTTTGACAGCCTGCTAATAATAAATAAGCGAAAAAAAATTTCTCAATAAGCATTATTACCTAAGCGCAAAATCTTGTTCTCTGTAACGCGTAAAACACGTTTTTATATGAATACTCGTGCTTAACCCGAGATGTATCTCGGGTTAGATGTCCAAGGTCTTTATAGCTAGGGCTTAGATAGCTTTTCAAGAGATTCCTTTGTATCGATATATTGGAATGGAATGATTGATTTTTTCTTTTGTTAGTATTTAAATAATATTTTTCTTTTCGGTTCACGCTTTATCCCGTAAATAGCAGGGTGTACAGAGGGAGCTTTTTACACAAAACACTTCGATAGCCTGCTCAATGGCGGGACTCAACGTTAACTCGTTTTAAAAAAAAATTAAGGAAATAAAAATTTATTCTTCATGTGGAAATCGAACTTGTTTAACTTGGCTAATATTACGCATCGTTGACTTTTGTTATATAGTTCTATTATTAATCCTTTCTTTATATCAGTGTCATACAGTATCTTGAAGCGTGAAACAAAAGAAGAACAGAGTAGCGTAGCTCTAAATATTTCAAATAAAATTCTGAAACAGCCAAAGGGAGATTAAAAAAAAACACTCCATCACATTTAACTCTACATTATACTTCAAAACCTTTATTACACCTCCACCCAAAAAAAGTTCACAATAAAAAAAAGTTCTAATGCATACAAATGTCCGAAATTTCTTATAAATCCAAGAAAAATCATCGATAAACGTCCCATCCCTAGCATCCAATAATAGGACGGTGACTATTTTACGAGGACCTTTTATTCAAATTTGCTAGTTCCGTTTCCAATAAGCGTTCTCGCTGATGTATCTAGTATATGGCGTATTCGACCCTTACGAGAATTGCCTGCGTGAGGTTTGGTTTGACTGGTTCTTATTTAATCAAACTTTTTTATGTAAAATCTAGGACATATCTGGGTAAATGCATTGTGGCTTCAATCTGTACTTGGGGGATATGAATTATTTTCATTTCTAGTAAGAAGACAAAGGGCGGCGTTGAGTTCTACTGTAATGGACCTAGGCTTAGAATGTATGTAGTTCTGCTGTTAAGAACTGACAAATATAATAAGTCACTTTTTCTCTATTTTTCAATATCAAAAATTAATATAATGTATATATTTGTGGTAAATACATAATAAAATTAGGGAATACCTCTCCACTATGTATGTAGGTTGATTCCGTCTTAAACTTACAGTTATTATGATAATTTTAGTTATTTGCTCTAATATACAAATAAGCGCAATTTAATATTATATAATGATCACAAATGTAAATAAAAAAAAGGAAAACAAAGTTATTTACAATTGACTCAACTCTACATCTCTTTCCTTGCCACATTAATAAAGTCCGAGCATAAAAAATCATATCATACCCTTGGTGAGCTTTTAAAACTAGACTTTTTTAATACACAAATGTAATTTCCACTGAAAGTAGAACACAAAATGGCTACAATGTAGAGGCCTGGAAAGTGCAGTGGTTTAAAAACCTTGAAACCGACCAAAGTTTCGGCCACTGTATTGTCCAAGACTTCCACATTTGAATACCCGCACTTGTAAAGTAAGGCATGTTCGAAGTTAACTGGGCGGAAGTTGCAAAAAAAATGGCCGTTTTGGATACTTGAATTTTTCATATGAGAGAGCTTTGCGAAGCTTTCGTGTATTTACGTGTGTATTCTATTATTTTATATTAATTTGCACAATGTATCCAGCTTAGGCAGAGGGAACTTAGTATTACCACACTCTTTTCACCACGCACATCTCAATTTATGAGTAATCGCATGTTGTTGTATTGGCGGAATTCAACGCCGCTTTTTTGTCGAGTAGAAATCGCTGCGAGTGGGAATTGTACCAACAACCGTCGTGTTTCCATAATGAGTTCTCTTCCTGGATATCCCCAAATTCTATATCGCTTTTAATAAGAATATTTAAAAAATTCAACACAAGAACACAATCTTAATTTGTACTACAATAATAACAGTAAACTTTTACAAGCTCATTCATATTTCATTCCTTTTTACGCAATTTCCCTTTATAAAAATTTCATGCCATACAAACTTAAGTTAACCTTTTTTTAAATATTTATGGGACGGTATGGGGCCTGATAGGGGTAGATAGTAGGTTTGAATTGCTTGAAACGGTTTTACTTGAGTTATGGCGGTATTTCCTTTTTGAGTTTTTGATTTTTTTGAAGCTGGCTCATTGATGGATAGTAATGGAATTTTTAGTAATTTTGAATAGTAAAAGAAGATTAATTTTCAAATTATAGTTTTCTTGGTTTCAGATATAGTTTTTTATTATATAACAATATTAAAAAAATTGAATAATTTTTACTTTTTAATGAGCATAGTTATAAACACGATGGTCGTTAGTTAGATCCCCACACGGAGAAATGAAATATTTTCATATCCTCGCCCTGCTAACAGGATACTTAACACGCAATATCTTGTATTTAGGGTCTTAGTGGGAAACGAACTGTCTTAACTCAGGTGCTCTAGGTTCCCTTTGCCTAAACCGCTATTTGTGGGATACAACGTAAACTAAAAAAAAACAACATCTTTACAATATTAAAATTGAACCGAAAATTTCATGATATACGAAAAAAATTAAGAACCAATCCAAATAGAAGTTGTCACAGTATTGTAGAATAAAATATCCAGCCAAGTAGCGTTGTCGTGCCTTAAGGAGGCTAATTTCAACAATAAACTTTCATGTACTGACATAAAAGCTGGTTTTCTTTTAAAACAAACTAACAAAAGTGGAAGACAAAGTTTTAGAATGGCTGAGTTGCAAAGATTGTGACGTTAACTGTGTACGTTGTTTTTGTTTAAGTTGGTGCAACAATGGTCTAAAAAATATATATAGGAAGTATAGAGGAAGAGGGAAAATAAAAAAATAAAAATTCACGCTCTTTCTCGCATAGCATGGTAGCTTAAAGGATATTTTACGTTAAGACACTCCTTTTCTCAATTTACAATCAATTATTGAGACATTGCATGTTGAGTGGTGAAACTTAACGCTGCAGTTTATTTTATTACCAGAGCCAAAAAATAAAAGGATTTATGCCCCTAAAGGGCAATCAAATCCACAACGGTCGTTTTTACCACTACCTCAGAACTATATATTTAATTACCATAAACAATACTTACATAACTTACAGGACTTACACAACAGATATCAATTAGTCACTTCTTGTCAGTTCGTTTAAACAACCATATCTGCTATACAGTAGTATATTTCAAAGCAATTCCATAATAAGTTATCTCTAAGTATACTTCCTTATACAAAGTTCGGTTGAACTTAGAGGGTCATATGAGAAAACTTTTAACGAAAGCTTCCAATTGACATACCTTTAAAGGTACCTTACCCATTTTCACTTTGAAATATCCAATGTTATTTTTTTAAGGAAACATTCTGACTGCACGCAGTAGTTGTGGGTTCAATTATCTTTACACATACAGGAGATTGTTTTTTTTTGCTTAACACTGTATCCTGCATATAGAAGGGTAGTTTGAGGGAACCTAGCGTTAGACATACCAAAATGATAAAATAAAAATAACTCATTTACCACATCGCAATCGAACCCACAACTGTTGCGTTAGTTAATATATATATATATATATATATATATATATTTCCCCTGTTAGGTACACAATATATTGACAGTGACATAAGAAGAACGGGAAGAGCGGAGAGTCTCAACACTTGTTGTTCAAAGATCTTTTACCATTTCAATTAAGCTTAATGTCAAGTCTGTATTAGTGTAGCTATTACTTTACCAAATATTTTTTGTTGAAAAGGTGACAATTTGACTAAAATAGAAAGGTTCTAATTTTTTACCTAAAACAGAGTTATTATAAGAACAACGATAACAATGTGAGTGCGTGAGAATCAAACCTGTGAAATCGTCCATATTGAATATAATTAATAAGATTTTAAATTTTTATTTTAATCTCATTTTTATGTAAATACAGAAATGATATTGAACGCTCAGTTTTAATAGATTGTAATAAAAGCAATTTTCTATATTTTCATTAATAATAACCAATTTGTTATTTTAAAATTTTCTACATGGTATTCAACTCTTCTTACTTTACCCTGTTATATGTTAAAAAACCTATATGAAACCAAAAAAAAAAAGCTATAATAAAACAAAATACAATAATAAGAAGAATACAATAAACAAATTCGCCATAACCAAGTAATAATGGTGAGAGTGTAGTAAATCTTATCAATGGAGCTACCGAAGAAATATTGAGACGTTCTTTTATTAGATATATGTATATATATACAATATTATATATTATTATTATAGGGGCGCAACGTCTCTCTGTAATCGCGGTGGTTGTGGGTCATCTTCCTTTTTCCTACTTTGATAGACACAAACTGGAGTTAAGTTTCGCCATGCAACACGCAATTGGACGGAAAATGGAGAACGGAGTGTTTTAGTGCTGGGTTCCTTTTGGCTATCCTGCTGAATAAGCTACTTTTTTTTTAATTTCATCTTGCTCATACCAGAATAGCGGAAGGAACTTGGGAACCTAGTGTTAAAATACTCCTTTTCCATTAAGATATTTCCATTCCACACTGTCCGCCGAAACCTTGAGGTATTGCGTGTTGGGCGAAACATAAGGCCGCGTTATGCCTTGCCTATCTAAGAGAGTATTAAGTATTTCATTCCCTCGAATGGGAATCGAACTCACAATTGTCGCACGCTTGTTCTCGACTTTGTGCCTGCACTACGACGGCCTTAAACGAGGCCGTCGACGGCATGAATTTTTTATCTAGTATAAAAAAACCACACTATAAAATAGGGATACACAATATACAATAGGGATGATAGAATCCTAGTGACCAATTTCTTCGCTCTTTTCTTTTTTATTACTATAAAAGAATATTAACATTTACTCCATATCACAATTACCGAATATTATTCAGTGATATATTTGTATGATCCATACAAAAATCTAAACATAACAACATAAAAGTCAAATAAAATATAATATTTAGTACAAAAAGCAGCGCCGTCTAACAATTGTTTGGCATCTAACATAAATTAACCTAGTTTCTTCACATTGCATTATGTAGATGCTTTTTCAGGCGAAATGTAGTTTTCAATTATTTTTGTTTAGTATGTTATTTTTTTAATAGTATAGTGTATTTATTGGGGAATTTAAAATAATATATATTTAACGCCGTCTTGGCGAAGTGGGAGCTAGTAAGCGACTGTTGTGGTTTCAAATCCCATTCGGGTGAAATAATTATATTCATTTCCTTGCTCTGGTTAGAGAAAGTGCGGCCCTTAAATAATATCATACTACAACACTCAATGCCTCCAGAATTCAGCAGAAAGTGGGGAACGGAGTGTCTTAACACTAGGTCCCCTCTGCCTACCCTGCTGTGTGCGGGACACAGCGTGAAGCTGATTTATTTTTTATTTTATCAAAGTGAATCAATAATTTGATTAATATCATAATCAAATCAAAATCGAAATCTGGAAAATTTAATAACAAACTAAGTATAATTATAATTCTGTATAAGTTTTGGAAATTTTAATTGAAATAGTTTTAAAGCCGACGTCAAAGGCGCTCGGACACTGTACACTTAAATAGTTGTTTTACTCCGAAAACTAGTTTGGAGTAACTTTTATTATTATTTTATATTAATACTATACATTCTCTGCAAGTTTACTTGCGTGGAAAATATTGTTTTTTTTTGTAAGTTCCCATAAAAATTTAGAGAAATCGCCTTTAGAACTCCTCTAGAGTCCCTAACCTGCCATTTTTTTTTTTTTTTGCTTCACGTTATAATTGTTGATACACTCCGTTCCCGTTCGTATCGTTAATTTAAATGAGCAGTGAAACAGTGTGTAAAACATCGTTGTAGTTGGAGGTCGAATCCCACCTCGAATAAAAAAACAACAATTTTATTTCAACATACAATGCCTACAATAGACCGTATAAAGCAACAGAGTGTCTTAACACTATATTTTTTTTTACTTACCTCACTATGCACAAAAAACATTCTTATATACAAAAACACAAGAAATAATAATATAACTTTTGTTTTATAATACAAATGCAAGATATAACGCGTACATTATAAGGTTTGCCCAGATTTCCCTCAGGTCTGGAATATACGTATCTAACCTAACCATAGTTTGTATCGTGATCTTCTAATAAAGATTTTCCTACATTTCTAGGAATCTAGATGGATTTAAAAACAGAGCCTTTTTTAATCATTCGCGAAACGAATATTTCTCGGTATGATAAGATAAAGTGCGGCGTTGAGTTACGCCATCACATGCACTGTCTTGAAAATAGCGAGAAATTTTTTTTTTAAAAATAAAAAAGATAAAAGTCTTATATGAATTAATAATTATTTATTTATCTTCGTCCGTAATTTGAACCTGTTAAGCTCGCATTTACTAAAACAAATTTATTACTGTACTACGAAGCTTATATTATGCTTAACGTCGAAATAAATAACAAGCAAACTTTTATAATTCGTTCTATTCCAAACTTCTATTTACAACTTCTCTTAGGGAACTTAAGCATATTTCATATACATACATACATACATATATGCAAAAGTAAAAAGCATGCCTAACTTTGAGAAAATGCAAGTTTAAATTCTAATTTTTTAAAGTATTCTATTAAGTACTGTGCGAAGTTGAGGTCATGATGGCGCAGTGGCGTCAGCTTGGCATGACTAGGTTGGGGCCTCGATTACTATTTAAGGGAATAGGTTATTTATATATATTTGACAAAGCACAGCGTTGAATTCCGCCGCTAACACATGCACAAAAGATCCATTTATATTTTAAGTACAATTTAAACCAACAAAAATCAAATTCAGTTCAACAAATCTATAATAAACCACAAAATATTTATTTTATTACATTAATCCATAATAAAATATATCAAAATAAAGTAATCTTTCCGTTGTTACATGACGCGTGTTGCCGTTACGGATGTGCTCGTGGACGTAATGTTGTTGAAAACGACTGAGTGACCGTTCATGCTTAGTGGATTGTTAGTTTTATAGATTTTAGTTATTAATATAAAGGGTTGGGTTCATTTCTCCATTTTATAGTATAACAAGCGACCCGCTCGTGGTTTCGCTCGCTACAACTTATTGTTATTTTCTTAAATTATAGCCCGTTTTATTCTAATGTATAAGCTATATTACTGTAAACAAACATCCTCACAAACTTTCACATTAATAATATTAGTAGGATAGTTGGATAATTTGTTATGTGTGGAAGTATATTTTTTATATTTGAAAAAAAAAATGTGTGACATATTTTAATTTTATACAAATAAAGCAGAGTATAAAGATTATAGTGTCAAGATACTCCGTACCATTAAGTTCAACCACTTGATACACAATGTGTTAAAAATTAGACAGTACATTGGGAACAGAGTGTCGTAACACTGGGTTCCCTCTGCCTTCCCTGCTATATGCGGTATACAGCGTGAAGCTTATATAAAACAAAACATTCACTAATCTATTTACAACATAAAGTCCTAAGTCTGTTGCAGTCATTAGAAATTGCATTCCCACAGCCAATGAGATCCATTGTCAATGTTTCCCATAGCACCCGTTACACTTAAACAACTGTTACAATACGAGTATGTATTATACTGTTGATCTTTGATCTAAATTATAGTTATGTATGTAAATACGGTTTTGTTAAGTGAAATATTTCGTTTAGTGATGTGATTGGGTGGCGGAACTCAACACCGTGCTTTGCCTCGCTACTCTGGTACTCTGGTAGGGAAAAGGAAAAATTTAATACGTCACGTTCTCGAGTGGGGTTCGAACCCACAACCTATCGTGTTTACAGTCGCACACTTGTGCTCCTGCGCCACGACTTTGACTGCCTTTTTTAATATTCGGTGTCTGTACACCGATTACCGGTATACCTGTGTATACCTCGATAGGTTTTCTAAATATAATTCAAACATGAAAAAATAAAACTGAAAATTATAGTGATGTATCACTCCTAACTCCCCAAGAAACGGGTGGGACATAAAAAAGACTTTTCATTACTTCAAACAATCTAAGGTAACTTACCTAACGTGTAGGTAAATTTGTTACATCCGTATTCTAAGTACACCGTCGATCACAGTGGAGGCGCGGAAAGAGACATGATAGAATTACAAACATATTCTCGAGCGATGAACAAAATGCCTATTATTTTTTATTGCATATAAAAAGGATATAGTATATGTGAAATGTTGCAATTTTATTTCAGATTCACCCTGAATCCCTTATATAGCAGGTTAGGTAGAGTAAGCATTTTTAAACATTTTTAAAGTGTTATTCCACACTTAGGAAAGAAAAATACTT
>DVQK01000144.1:0-14480 GCA_018231685.1 Heliconius clysonymus
ACACTAGGTTCCCTCTGCCTACCCTGCTGTGTGCGGGATACAGCGTGAATCTGATAATTACTAACCTCTAGTCCTTGGTCGTTAGTCTCATCCTGCGATACATTAAACTTGCCGGACATCCGACGCAATTCTTCCATATCATCTCTTATTTTAAGTGAATTATCTTTCACGAAATAGAAGACATCTTGATCGTGAATACTAAAATGCACGTCCAAGAAGTAGGAGTTGTTAAATACTGTAGTTATCACGTCCTCTACAACGCTGTTGGCTCCATCAGCCACGCTTATATATGCTTTACCATCGACTCTGGATATTAAAACACCTTCGCCGAATACTCCACGTTTATATGAAACTCGTGGAAGTAGGTTTCTTGTAATCGGTTCCATTTTCAACAATGGAGTGGGAACAAATTCTATGTCTGATAACTTGTCATTCACCTGAAATTATATAATAGATAAATTTAATGGATGTGACAAACAACTACGTAATTATAATTAATGTCTTTAAAACGAAATGACAGGATACGGAAGTTGTACAAACTTTGAGGAAAGTAGATAATATTTACAACAGCAAAGAAAGGTAGGTTATTAATTTAAATATATTACATTACTTCCCTTTAAATAAATTTATTAAATATATAAGAAGAAGATGAAGTAATTAAGTGAATAAGACAAACCTTTTCTATTATACATTGCAATCCAGACATGACACCGAAATCTGGCGCCAATTGAGGAGCAGTCACCGCCGTTTTAGGTTGGAATATCATATCTGTTATATATTTAGCTCCCATCATCTTATTCAGATCGTAGCCATACAGCTGCAGCCAACTTGCCAAGTTGGTCATGTAGGGAACATTCTGGTCACGATTTATTGGATCATTATTTCTAAATCTGTAAATAAATATGTCTGTGGGAAGACTTAGCTTTGTCGCAAGATGTTCCCAGTTAGGTGTCATCCATTGTCCAACAACAGGATCGTATAAGCGATTCTCCAAATATAGTAAATTGGTATTATAATCGAGTATTCCTCCTTGGAAGTCTACAGGTACATAGAATCCTGGATTTGTATCTTTTACAATTTTACCAAATGGACTGCGTTTTATTTCCTTAATAATTTCGCCATTTACATCGAATACTACGAGTGGGGAACCATTATGGTCGGTAGCCACGTAGAAACGTTGATCTTCAGTTTCTATGCAGGTAAGGAAATCGCGTTGATCGTACAGAAATCGGATAGTTTTTTCAGCTTTTGGATAATGCATGTGTGTAATTAAATTAGGAGATTGCGGATTCGTATAGAAGAATTGGGTAATGTTATCTTTATCATCTTTCCAAGCAACCAATCTGTTTCTATCGTCATAGTAGTACCACATTTGGAACTTGTCTCTTTCGAATGCATGCACAAATTGCCCTCTAGAGTTATATCGGTATTTTTGCTCTCCCCTTCGAATAACAAAACCACGGCCATCGTAGCTACTGAATTCAACATCACCATACTGTACCACCCTGTCTCCAATATCATAACCAAGATAACGTTTCTCTCCACGTTCAATAATACCGATAATGTTACCATTCTCATCGTAAACGTATTTCCAATCGTCTTCGGAACCCACAACTTCCATTAGGTGACCGTCGTAATTGTAACTCACTCGTTCGTTTGATGATGTATCACCGATCATCATTTTCTTCGACTTGATTCTATTCCTTACGTCATATTCCAATTCGAGGCGGAATACGTCAAAGGATTTTATGTTCATGAGAACAGTCTTAATTCTGCCGTGATCGTCGTAATCAGTAATCGTAAAATATTGTTTGCTTGTATCTTGCATAACTGAGCGGTTAAACGTATTTCTATATATTCGCAAGTCGCTAACGCCTTCAAGAATTCCTAAATTTTGGTTATATTTTAAGCGCAATTGTGGCATTTCCTTGCTATTAATATTCATGTCTATTGTGGAAAGCCTCGCATTACCGTCATATTGGTACTTGAAGTGGGCATTATTTAATCCACTCTTTGAATTGAATTTCATCTTTTCGTCTTTTAAGATACCGGCATGATATTTATAATCCTGCCTTAATTCGTAATCTGGATCAGTGATTTCTACATTCTTTACTAGATGTGTATTTTCGTGATAGACATAACGGATAGCCGATGCTCCAGCTAGTATTGTTTCTAATTTTCCAGTGCTGTCATAAACGTAAAGAATCTTGCCTGATTGATGGGGATATATTTTCGCTAGAACATGACCGTCGTCGTTGTAAAATATTTCATACGGATGCCTGTTCATTGGTGAGAAATATTGATATTTAAAGTAACCTAAAGAAGTCATCAACGCAAAAGTATGAATATGACCTCTAGGGGTGGTAAGATTTTGTAAAGCGCCAGAATCATCATAATCTAAAAGATAATCACTACCTCTAGGTGTTGTTACTTTTAAGGGTAAGCTCGTAAACATATCTCTAAACGAATAGGCTAGAGAAGATCCGTCTCCGTAACGAATTTCGTGTAATCTTCCTGCTCTATCATACCCATAAGTTTCATTCAAGTCACCCCATCGCCAACTAGTAAGTCTGTTAAATCTATCATAGTCCAGTTCAACTTCAGCAAATATACCGCTCCTGGGTCCCCATTTCACCGGTCGTGCCATCCTATCATAAGTTACGTTTAGCAACTCAACTTTATCATCCATGAAAACTGCAACTGTCGATGTGTCTCTATCATATTCCAGTGTTAGTAGATTTTCACCATTGACGCGTAATTTGCGACCAATTTGAGCGACTGCCTTGCTGCTTTTGCCTTTATTCGATTGCAATCTACGTAAGAAATATCTCCATTCGAATCGATTTGCTAAATCTCCACCGACTTCAGTTCTTTGTTTTGCTGGTACTGGGTAGCTTTCACCTAATATAGGGTCGATTTCTGATAATATTGTGTATGGGACTGTATCTGTTGATATTATATGACCCCATGGCATGCTTGAAGATATGCTACCATCAGTTGATATGATTGTCTTCTTTTCAGCTTCACCAACTTTGGAGTTAACGGACGAACCCTTTATCAAGATAGAAATAGGTTTTCTATTATTTTCGCTAACGAGCACGGTTGCTCCTTTTAGACTTAAATCAAATGTTAAATTAATTATTCTGCCAGTCGGTGTTACGGCGGAAGTTAATCTTCCGAATTCGTCATATTTATAGATGTAGCTTCTTCCAGTACTATCATATTTGGCTTTGAGCAATCCTGTAGTGCCGTGATAGTCGAAAGTCATATTGAAGTTATCAGGAGTTCGTAATTCCTGAAGCATTTTCATTCTTGACATTTTTAGTCTGCATTTTTGACCTTTAGTATTTTCTATGGAATTTACCAAACTAGAGTAGTCTCTTAATAGAAATACTTTGTTCCCTGCCGCATCAGTAACTGTACTCAATTTTCCATTACTAGTGTTAACCGTGTATGTGAATACATAATTATTTTCGCCAGTGAAAATATTTTTAGTCATGACATGTTGTCCAAATCTGTTGAATATATAGGTTTCTTGAGTATCCGGAGCATAAATTTCATATTCCCTTGCGCCACTGGCGTCAGGAATGCTGGCAGTAACTGATCGAATCCTATAATTGGCTTGATCTGCGATATGTACATTTCCATCAGGGCTTACAGTGACAGCTGATATCGTATTGAACTTGGAATTTGAAGCCAAGAAATGATCAGCTTCGAAGCAATCGCAGCCTCGTTCCAAACAATTGCATTTAGACTCTGCTCCAGCATATAAAGAAATCTTTCCATCAGTAGTAATAAGTCTGACTCTATTAATTCTTTGTGAATCACTTTCAGCCACATATAAGTCTCCGGCTGCACCAAAACCTATACTTTGCGGCATAACGAGTGTCGCGTATGTTGCTAATTCCATATCGTATCCAGTTAAAGGAGAAGGACAATGAAGAGGTCTTCCGGCGATGACTTTCACTCTACCGTCGGGTGCCATTTGTAAAATCATATGATCATCTATGATATGTAAGCTATTATCGAGTGGATTGATAGCTAGTTCTGTCGGCCATCTTAAATGCACTTCCTCAACACTTAGTGTTCCTTCACAGGGAATTGGTTTCCAGTGAGCTCTATGCATGTGATTTCCAATAACAGTAGTAATGATTCCATCTCTATCAACCATTCGTATGTTTGTTCCATCGGCGAAATATAAAACATTGTCTATGGAAACTGCGACTCCTTTCGGATATGCTAGCTTAGCGTCTCTTGCTAACGCTCCATCACCACAATGTGCTTCGTCTCCTGGAAGACATCTTTCTCCAGAACCAACAACGGTTTCCCAATTTCTCTCGGGATCGCTGAAGTCGTCTGTATTTCGAACTTTAATGATTTGATGAGATTCTGGATCAGAGATGTAGAGAGTACCATCCAGAGGAGATAAGGCCATGTGGTAGCGATATGAAACTCTTGTAGCACTGAAAGTAGTAAACATTATTTACTATTAATATTCATCAAAGACACAAAAAATGATGCTTAATAATGAAAACGCAATAACGAAAATAAAACTTTGAAATAAATGTATAGACAAGTCGATATTTATTTTGTGTACTAACTACTAATATTGAAATATTTACGATTTTTAAAAAAGTAATTACTAAATAATAAGAAAACATCTGTAATTAACCGTAGTTATTTCAGTTAACTCACTTTAATTTGACAACGGTTCTCACTGTGCCATCGGTATTAATCTTTCTAACCAAGTTAAAGTCTCCCACAAATATGGAGCCATCTGGAGCAGCTACCAGTGCTACTGGAGCTAGTAGCCTCTGTTTGATGGCAGTTCCTGAGCATTCGGAACATTCCAGAGCGCGTTGCCTGCCGTCTCCCATAGTAGTGATGATAAGCCGTGGCTTGTGTTTGAGGTAAATATTTGTGCCATCACCTTTCTGAAGTATACCTGAAAAGCGATATCATTCGTAATATTAAAATAAAATTAAAAATACTTATACGTATAATAATGAAACTAGACTTTTTTCATCTATATATGTATGTATGTATGTGTATGTATATATATACTATATGAAGCTATTGTAAGAGAACATTTTTACTGGGGATGTATGTACGTATATAAAACACCTAACTCACCTTCGTGAAAGTTATACCGATGATGTATATCCAAATTCCAGCCACCAACATCAGAAATACTCATATCATGTCCACTTAATTTAGTTGTCTGTACGTTCCAAATAATATCCTTACAATCTGTGTATTGGTAACCCACTTTTACCAAGGCTGTGGTTACACCATATACTCTTTGCCTATAAACGTTTAGTCTATTCCATGGGTACGTAAACTTAATGACTGGATCTGCTTCAAAGGTCTTTTCAAAGAGAATACCTTCGATCGTTATTCTCAAATGAATCAGAGCTAATGTTGGTGGAACTTTTTCTGGTGTTAATTGTAACTGAATAGTAGAGAGATATCCTGCCGCTCTAGAACTGTGGTAGACAAGGTTCAATCCTGTTCCTGGTATCTGAAGGCTTTCTTGGACCACCTTGAAGAGTAAAACAATTAGATATGTAATATTTTTCTTCAAATATTCATTCATCAATAAATAATTTGATGAAATAACATCCCAAAATTTACCTATGTATATATAGCATTAGCCTTTTGGCATATATATATTATATAGTATAAACTGTCAGCTGAGTCAACTTTTAAAACATTGTCATTATAAATCTCTTCTATCTCAACATTTGGTGATATGCCAAAAGTTACAGACTTGCCATGACTTAGATTTATGACTTTCATTTTGCGGCAAGACAAATAATTTAGTATAAAAGAATTCAGAATGCTCATTATGTTAAAATATCTCATAAAGTTCATTTCGAAAGTTAAAGTAATGTATGAAAAATTTGTAGGGAATTTGGTTAAAAATATTTTAATTTTTACCTGAGATTCTGCTAGAATGGCGCTTTTATCTGGACAGGCGCCCTGGAAGCCATGTTTCCACGTAGCAAGTACTACAGGCTTCATCATATCATAATCATGAGCAAGACAGGCTTGTGGAGGACCCATACCGCCCTTGTCGTCTGATGTCGTCATTACAACTTCGTCTATTATCACCACCTGGAAAAACGTGTAAATATATTTATAGAAAACGTAGAAAACATTGAAAATAGCGAGATTAGAATTCACGCCTCTATGAAACCAAGGTCTAGGCATCTTGGATTTATTATAAGTAGCTGGACTCGAACGTATGCCTAGAACTTTCGACTTTTATTTTCTACTTTTAGTGTGGGATATCACTTTAGAAACGTTAAAAGTATGATATGTTCATATCATTTATAAAATAAGGCTCGCGTAAGTCATTTATGTAAGACTGATACTTAAAGTAAAATTAAATTATAACGAAGTTAAATACTGCGAATTTAGATTAAAGCTCAGAAAATTATCTAATAGCTTTTAAATTCTGAAAATACTTGCTAACTTAATAAGTTATCTAAGAGTGAAACGAGACCAAGTTATTCCTTTCAGTCCCGACAGACGTTTATGAGATTTATACGTGTTAGACGGATTTTAGCATCATCTAAAGTTTCAAATTAAGTCTTAATACCTAATACTGGCTTGATTGTCGTTTCGCATGTTTTGGAGCTCGCAAAAAATAATTACTTGCAGAGTTTGTCGCTTAAGTTGTTCTAGTTGATGTCTCGTTCAAGGTAACGACGCTAAGGAATTTTAATTATAGCGTAGGCGCTATAATGTAATGTTTAAGTTTAAATTCAAAATTTTGTTCGATATTACTAATGAGGTTCGTTAAATTCGTATATCCTTAGGTAGGACGCAATCAACAATGTAATTAACATTTACATATAATCAGAAAGAAATAAAAATAAATTCATAATGAAATTGTTTAAATTATAAATTTTGTGTGCAAATCATAATAAAATTTTTTGTTTGAAAAATTTACAAGTACATGTAAGAATAACGATTGAGTAATTCAATTTACATACTTCATTCCAAGGCACGAACACGACTTGGGTAGATCTCTTGAAGGGTGCTCTTCCGAAATGAAGGGTGACCGCCCCTCCTCCGTTAACGAGTAGATCGAACCAACCATCCTCTCTTGTCAACGTGAACCCTTCCAAAGGTGTGGATGTGGAGACCCTCACGCCTACCAGACCAGACCCGAGGGATGTAACCACTCTACCCCTAATTACTGCAGATCGGCTGGAAATTTTATGAAAATAGTTGTAGGTTCTGTTATCCTGATCCGTAAATTATTTCGTGCAAATTCAAAATCTTTAAAATATATTCTCAATTCTATATAGTAGAATATCACTAATCCGGCTCTATTATGGACCAGAGCGCTGGATTATTGGAATGCTCGGAAGACTGCATTGAGCAGTAAATAAGCCGTTCATAAAAGTAAAATAATATCTTTTGTTAATGATCTATAGGGTGTTCATAATTCTAACATATCACACGATTAATTAATAGCAAAGTTTTAAATGAAACCCTATCTTTGGCATGTTATTTCAAATTGTGGTCCTTGTTTAAAACCTCTGTTTGGCATATTTGTAACAATTATATTCGAAGGATTACGGATTATTGGTCGTTTAGATCTATTATATTTAGTACCAGATTAATGAGATTGTACTGTATTTTCTATTACGTAATGTGTTTTGTCACAATGATAATATATTTTATAAAACTTTATACGACGATTTTCGTATCATAAATTATGATATCAAACTTTTTATTTTAAACTCTAATTATTGCTAAGCATACGTAACAGAAAGTTTATAACGTTCATTAAAATGCTTGCACGCCAAAAGTAACAGAATTTCTTAGAAATTTAACATGTTAATTTTATTTTTTAATGCTAAAAGTCAACAAGGCTAAGTTAGAATTTATATTTCAATTAATATAAAGTAAGGTAATCTTTAATCGTTAGCGATGAATTACGTTGTTTACAACTCGTACAAAGAACAGGCTACGGGGGAATTTAGATATTTTTAAAGATAAAAAGACTATAAAATTTTATAATATAGGAATTTAAAAATGTATATAAAATGGAAAATGAAACTGAATTTACTACATATTATACAGGACAGTTTATAATTCTCTTAACTTGATAAAATTTAATTAGTGTTCAATTGAGTGAAAAGGTTTAAAGTATTCAAAAGGCTATATTACTATTAAAAATTCAATATTATCTACAATCCAAAAATATGTGATACCTAAAACTACTATAAAATGTATTATTGTTATAAAATATGAATATTTATAAGAAGCGTAACACAAAACTCACAGGACACATATACAGGTTCAATACACAGTATCATGCACGTAAAACACATAATATTTTGCCAATGAAATAGAGATATATTTAGTACAAACACAAAACAAAAGAAAAGACACACATAGTCCTACCTATATTCGTTTCTAGATCTTACCTCGTATTGAAGTGGTTCCAAAACATACTGAGCAGCGAAAAGACGAAAAATTACATACAATAAGTATCATTGGATACATTGTTAATCAAGGAAGAGACGTTAGAACATGTTAGAGATAATGACAAAAAATATTTGTAAACATAAAGTACATGCAAGTGCCAATTTAGCATTTATCCGTTAAATTAGAATTAGTTTAAAACAAATCTTAATTATAAGGTGAAACAAAAAAATAAATACAATTTCATGTAAATAAACAGGACTGACTGGGGCACAACATTGCGTATGTTATATATATTTCATTTGCTTAGATCATTTGATGATAACATCAAATGATCTGACAATATTTAAACCTAAATTAACACCGAACATTTATCTCACCTTTCATTAAACGTTTCCTGTTTTGCGTAGTTTTGTAAACTACCTTCATCGATAAGGAACTTCATCCTTTCGAAGAAAGATGCTGTGATGGCTGGAGGCTGTTTTCTTAGAAGAATATCTGTTGGTTTAGGAGATGAGACGCAAAGCTGACTTCCTTTACAGGCTGTACTCTGGCAGCATTCTGGATCTTCACAGTCGATCAATCCATCTATTAAACATAATATGATATAGTGTCATTAACATTCATAATTGTCGTCCTTAGTTAATAAATACTTAAAATATTGATAGTTATATTTTACATAAATTCCTTATCATATATGTTATATTTAGATATGTTGTATACCTTTATCATTGTCTTTGGAATCATCACATATTTGTTCTTTCAGAGTGGTACAATCAGGACCGTCCCAGCCGTCAAAACACTTGCATTCCCAATGTCCATCATTAGCCACCCTGCATTGCCCATGTCCTGCGCAGCCTCGCGGACAACCTTCAAGGGTGCAGTGTCTCCCATTCCATCCAGAAACACAAAGACATGTCCCATTCTTGCACTGACCATGATCACTACATCTCGAATCACAAAGCTTTGATGTACAGTATTCGCCGGTCCATCCTTGATCGCAGACGCAGGACTCACCGACGCAACGTCCGTGAGGACCGCAGTCTAAGTCGCATACCTCTGTAAACAGATTTTACTTGTATATTTCTTAATTTTAAATATTAAAGTCATTAAATGTTCATACTATTAAAACTCACTTTAGTTATTCAAAATTCTTAATCCCTTTTTTAAGTTAAAATTCTCCACAAAAACGTGGTGATTTTTGATTAAATAAATTTATTATATATATTTTTTTTATTAACAAAAACAATTCACTGGTTTATAACAAAACAAAACAAAACTTTCACACTCAGAACGGTAAATTAAATCGTTATATAATTTATATTTGTTCTATTAAGATATCAGTATATTTAACCTTTTAAAAATAAAATATCGATATTATAAAACTAAGAATAACAATATTTATTTTTAAAATAGTATATTTCATTTAAGACTGTACATAATTTTATTAACGTACCCTTAGAGCAGTCATCTCCCGACCACCTAGCGTGACATGTACAAGTTTGTGTATCCACATCGAAGGTGCCATGACCGGAACAATCCGGCAAACATTGTAACGCGTCTTTGTCCATAGTTCCGCAATCTAATCCTTTCCAACCCTTTTTGCAAACACAAGTACCTTCAATACAAAAGCCATGGCCTGAACAAGTGGGATGAGGACAATCTATTTCCTCGCAAAATTTGCTTTTATAGCCTCTAACACAGGAACATTTTCCGTTAACGCAATGCCCGTGGCCGTTACAATCTGGTACTTCACATTCGTCGTGGCGTAACGAACATTCTTTGCCCTTCCACCCGGGATTACATTGACATTCCCCATTTATATATTCTCCTCTCTGACTGCAAAGCACTGGACATACGCCTAAAACATCAAATATGCGATATAAATATAATAAAGTACTTGTTTTAATCAGCTAAAAGAGAAATGGAACTGGACTTTCAATATGATGAAAGTAAAGTGTGAGGGTTTATTTTAAAGGACGTAATTATTTGGGATATAAATTCATTGACACAGCAAATGATACAGAAAGATCAACTATTTTCATTTAATGTCATAGAATATGATATTGCTTTTGTTATTTCAATTACTTTTACTGTTTGTACAATACTGAAAAAAATATTAGAACTATACTTTTTAAACAAGGTCTTAAAATATAGAAAATTCTCTATAGATACTTACTTTCGCTACAGTCGTCTCCGCCGAAGCCAGGCTGACATTGGCAGTGTCCCATCAAACATTCTCCTTTCCCAGAACAGCCATTCGGACAGTTATGGGTCATATCATCGGCGACCATCGCAATAAATGATATTTCCTGAGGATCCCCATCATCGTTATACAGAGATAAGAACCAGTGACCTTGTTCCATATAGTGTGTTACTTCTTTCTTAACGGACGGCTACGAGAGAATTAAATGAAATGAAGTGTAATGATAACGTTAAAAGCTACTTACTACCAAGAAACGTCGCATTTTGATTTTATTAAATATTTTATAACTTAGTAAAGTAAATTGACTTGAATATTTTCGCTTAAAATTTATTTCTACTTTACTTACATGTGAAGCCCTTGTGGTTCGAGCTTTAAATCCGCTTAGGACTTCTAAGAAATGATATTGAGTGTGTGTCGGCAAAGCGTTCCGTCTCGCGTAAACACCTATAGATGCGCCCCTTGGTATCATATAGTCGAATTTGACGTAAGCCGCTTCGGATTGATAAAACTGCATGTTCCAGTAGCTATACGGAAGGATTTCTTTTGATAATTTTTCACCTAAAGTTATTTGTTTGAATGTCGTCCCATCAGGTGGGAACGACTGTGCTGGGAATGTTCGCGCACCTACGGAGTAAATATATATTAGAGCATTCGTTAAACTTTCGTACGATGCAAATCATGCGATGTGCTGCTATGTATAGACAGTTAGACGGGATATTACATACATTTTTGGTAACTTTATTTCTTTTACTATAGATATTTTTTACTAGCTAGCTTAGCAAATGTATTAGACATTTCTTTATATATTTTTTATTTTTTTACATTCACAATACTTAGAAGTAGACTGACATTATTTATAATGTGTAAAAACCCATCTTCACTTCATACCATTATTTGATTTTATTAGGAAATTTATTTAAGATGAAAGATTAACAAAAGCTAACTAAAAGCCATGCAAATTATGAACAGAAATAAGATTTTTTTACTACTCGAGCATGCGTATTAAAATGTTAGATATCTTAGACAATGTGTTGCTTATATCCGGCAGATGTATTTTTGGTGATCGTTAGTAAATTATCTGAACGCAAAATTTTGAGACCTCACCTTCCAATATTAGAATTGGTGGAGGCTTTACTTTTGGGCATACGCATTTGGGCAAATCAGTTGTAAATCTATCCGGTTCCGAAGAAGATTCTGTAGTTTCTGTTGATGTTACTTCATTAGAAGTAGACGTGATCAGTTCATTGACTGTGGATGTTTCATAAGAATCAGATTGCCTAGTTACATCTGTTGTCACGTCTATAGTAGATTCTGTCTGTGTGATTGAGGAGTTCTCCAATAAGTAATTTTCAGTAGAAGCACTGGTTAGCTCTATTGTACTATAATCTATAACTTTTGTTGATGCTTCTTTACTAACAGTTGTAGTCTTGTCTGTATAATCATCATATAGACTTTCAGAATTATTGACATCTTCACACGACGGACATGAACATTCACAACTTCCACCCCAATTTTCTGTGTTAACTGTTTTTATGGTTTTTGTAATACTATCGATTGTCACTGGTTTATTAAAATTTGTGGGCATTGTAGGTTCGCTGCTCATGGGAGTAATTTTAACAGTTGGGATTTCGTTTGCTTCACCAACTGTAGGAACAGTTACCGTCAGTGAATATAAAGGTTTATACGAGTCATTAGCGTCATCAGCAGAAATGGTTAAGTTAATTAAAACATGTTTAGCATTTGACATAGTGTCTTGAGTTTTTGATTCTGAAGCAATATTTAAAGTTGATGGTTCACTTTCAGTTTTCAATGAAATTGGAGTACTAGTTGTATTCATAGTATCTGTATAATTAGTAACACTCGGCGAAGGCTCAGTTATTGACAACACATGCTCATTTATTTCATTAGGCTTATGCGTAGTAAACATAATTGCAGTCTCCATAGAGGGCGATTTTGTTATGTGTGATGTTTTTGGGAGAGCTTCCATGGTTTTCAGCCCATTTGAGACATCATTGTCAGTAACAAAATTAGGTTTGTGCGTAGTAAAAACAGGGGTGCTTTCAGTTAAAACAGATTTCACTTTTGGCGTGTTAGGTGAAAGGTTAAAAGAATTTGCAGTTTTATAAACGTTTCTCTCAGTATTACGGAGTGTAGTGTGCTCACTTTCATAATGAAATTTTTCCAAACTACTGTCTTTTTCAGTGGGATCATTAGAATATATATGTAACTCCTCGCTTACTTCATTTAATCTGGTTAGTAGTTTTAGATATTGAAGTTTTTGTAATCCATATGAGTAGACTGAAGATGAATCACTTTGCATATAGCTAGGTTCATATGCAATGTCATCTTTTTTATTAAATGACATTTCACGAGGATAATCTATGTTAGTTTCTTTGGATTTTGTTCTTAAGTTTTTGTTAAGTATGGTTCTCACGTTTTCCTGTGATTTAATAATAGTCGAGTTGGATTCGGAACTAATAGTTGGAGTTTTGATTTCAAGCGTAGTGTTATTATTAGTTAGAACACCAGTGTTAATTGTTTCACCATAGGTAGACATAGAAGCGTTATAAGCATTTACACTTCCCGTTCGTTCTGAAGACGGTTTTGTTGACACACTATGCACTAAGCTAACAGTGGTCAAAGGTGTTGTATTTTCATGCATATCTACATAAGAAGAGTCCGTAGAAGAAACAAAATTTAAAGAAGAAACAGAAGAATTTAAAGAAGCATGCCCATCTAAACTTCTACGAGGGCGTGAATGTATTTCTTGTTTACCTGAAGATGATGCCGAACTCTGGGATGGCTTTGATAATGATTTGTTACTAGATTCTAGGGTCGTTGCTTTCGACGTTGGAAATTTATCCGTTTCACTGACTAACACTGAACATGGCTT
Source organism: Heliconius clysonymus (assembly GCA_018231685.1). Classification (NCBI taxonomy): domain Eukaryota; kingdom Metazoa; phylum Arthropoda; class Insecta; order Lepidoptera; family Nymphalidae; genus Heliconius; species Heliconius clysonymus. Next base: position 13,545 of record DVQK01000144.1, read on the forward strand.
AGCGTTTTGATATGACCAGTTGTCAGTGAAATAGGACGCTGTAAAAAGGGAATCCATTAGATACATTAAAAACACATATATATATATATTCGTATAATAAAAAATATTTGTCTGGGATATGTACTTGAATATACAGTTATAACATTTATTTAGAAATTAATTAGAAATAGGGAAATATATGTATAATTAATCAATTAAAGGTTTTTTAAAATCTTACCTGACATATATGATGCAATAGATAAAAGGAGAACAAATAACACTATAAATACGATGGCTGTGCACTTCCAAGAACATCTTGAAGACAGGCCTTTTCTGAAGTGGAACCTTGAGGAAGTTGGCGGAAAATGAGTCGCCCTTAGATTATTTCTAACAGGTAGAACAGGCACTGGGGCCCCGAAAGCAGGATGCCTGTCACTTCGGTCCATTCTGTCTAAAGTACTTTTTTCTTGTTTTCCTGGACTGCTACACGATGAGTTCGATTTGTAGTCCATAGACGGATTCTTTTGTATGTCCCCTGAAATTTTAATTATATTATTACAGATTCTTTGTTAAAAAATATATTGAAAAAATAAGATAGAAATAATAATATTGAAATATAATCTTAAAAGTTAAAAAATATTTCAATAGACTAATAGTAAAAGTCACGTACATGAACTCATACCTGAAGGCACGTAGAAATTTCCAGAAGGAGTTCGAACGAGACACGATGGCTCGAAATCCGCGAGATCAGCCGGGTTGCCGGTGATCCGTCCGTTCAAACGGGACATAGTCGGGTTGCGGGGTGGCACATCAGGAGGTGGCCGGGTACCTTCAAGTAAACAACCTGAAAGGAAAAAATCTGATTATAATTACATAATTATACAATATAAATATTGTTATGGTAACACTAGGTTCCCTCTGCCTACTCTGCTGTGTGTGGGATACAGCGTGAAGCTG
>DVQK01000145.1:0-14469 GCA_018231685.1 Heliconius clysonymus
TCATCTCCTCGAGTGGGGATCGAACCCACAACCAGTCGCTTTTACAGTCACACTTTGTGCCGCTGCGCCACGACTGGCCTCAAGATCAAAATGATATAAGTAAATATTATTGATATTTTTTAGATTGGAGTGTCTTAACACTAGGTTCCCTCTGCCCCCACCCTGCTATGTGCGGGATACAGCGTGAAGCTGACTTTTTTTTTTTTAGATTTGATGTGATTATCAATTCTTCTCTTTCTCAAAATTTACTTCCAAGGCGGCACTAGTAGAATAGTTTCAAAGTACGTTATGTAGAGAGATGAGCTCGGACAGTGGAGGTGTCCCATGAACCTACACTTGGGTCGCAAGTTCCAGGTATTGCTCTGAGCTCTCACCCTGTACTGCGATGGACACCTGCACGCTGAATCCATGGAATGCTTATTTGTTTCTTCACATTTCTTGTTCGATTCCAAAGATTTTTATTTCCGATAGTGTTATTAGACACAAATTTGTAAAACTTAAATGTACCAAAATCAATATTATATATACATAATATACTTTTTCTTATGTTTAAAATATTTAATAAATAGCATCCAGTTACGTTCAAATTGTTATACGTTATCTAAAAAAAGGAATTTTCTTTCCTAAGCGTGGAATAACACTTTAAAAACTGTTAAAACAATCTATATAATATGTTGATATAATACTATAGTCATAATATTACTGTCATCACTAGAGGGGTCCTCGTGCTTTAATCGTGACTTTCAGTAACATCGTCACTTTGTTTCGAAGGTCAACCGGGTTTTGTTTCTTAAAATATTTCCAAAATTTTATTTCAAAATTATATTTTTAAGAATTTCTGTTATGCAACACACTATTTGCATGCTAGAAGGAGACGCTTCTTACCAGAGCAAGGAAACAAAAATAATTCATTCCCTCGAGTAGGAATCGAATCTATATCGCCGCGCGCCGTCGCGCTTATAGCCTGTCGCTATGCCAATGGCCACGACGTGACGGCCTTAATTTTGTCATTAAATTGTTTACAAATATGTAAATAGAGGCCCTCAAAACACATATAGTAATAATCCCTATATATTCTGAACGAAATGAATATAATTATGTATATGAGTATATATATATATATTTTTTATTATGTGATGGGCGTGAGATAGAATCCCATTTGAAGTAATGCTTAAATCGTCGTGAGTATTTCAAAAAATAAGGGTGATTTGCTTAGTAAAAGCCTAGCGCCTTCCGTACCATTACTATATTAGATATTTGTCCCTAATTTCGTTACTCTTCAAGATAATATATTTAAACTTTAAACTTAAAATAACATCCAATCCATTTGAATAAAATTAAATATGTGAAGATTTTTTAATAATTTTGTTATAGATATATTAAAAATGTAAATTTAAATAATGTTTTATGTATGTATAAAATATGTCGGCACGAACTAATATTAATACACATATTATGTCTAGTTTTTATAACATATTTTAATTTTATTCTTGAATGTAAATCAAATTAGTCAACATTGAGACTTGAATGTTTAGCTATAGATTGTAAGTTCAATTCCCATTTAGGGTAATTTTATTTAAAAAAATCACTTAAATTACGTGTTTATCCTCTTCCGGCATAGCAGAGTAGACAAAAGGAAGCTAGATTAAAACATTCCGTTCCTCACTTTCCGCCCATTTTTTAAAACGTTGTGTGTTCTATGGCGGAACTCCACGCCGGGCGTTGTCTTCTTACTGGAGTGGGGAAATGAAAATCATTTGGTCCCCCGAGTGTTCAAAATAAAAAGTTTAAAATATGAACACTAAATTTAATGGCATATACCTATCACCATTGGAACTTCTTTGTTGTGTTTAAACATATTGTTATAGATTCTTTTTCTATACAATTACAATGCTTGAAATGTCAATCGTTTCGATCGTGGGTTCGAGTCGCACTCGAGGGAAAGAAAAACTTTTAATTCTTTACTCTGGTAACAAGAAAAAGCGCGACATGGAGCTTCCCCACTTAATACACAATGTCTGGAAATTGAGCGAAAAATGGGGAACGGAGTGTCTTAGTTATTCTTAATAGTATCGTTTTTCCTTTTTTTCACTATTTTATTCATACATCTTACCTAAATAACGATAAATCTTTCAGCTAAACCAGCACGACCATGGCTGGGAGCTGTTCCAAGCAAAATCAGCATCGACGCCGCAGTGGCGAAGGGCAAAGAGGCTTTGATAAAACGGAAAGTGATAGAAAGTAGTCTCAAGCCGTTAGACAGTGACTCCCCAGCATCCAGGGCTCAGCGGGCAGCTGCTACATCACCCGTCGTAAAACCATTGGCTGAATCCGCTTTCGCTGCTGAAGAAGCGACTAGGGCACTAGTGAATGGGTGAGTTTACCGGTTCGCATAGTCATTTAAGTGTTTTCCATACAATCTATACTTTAACTATATGGACGTTGACGTTGTGCTGCAGTTATTAATTTTAACAACTGTCAACATTTTTTTTTTTATTCTACTTCGATTTTTGTTTCTAATAAATTTTATTTTAATTTATTTTCTTGCATATCAGGGGGGACCCAGTGTTGAGACATCTCGTTCTTAATTTAAGACATAAATACATAATGCTTAATTCAAGATAGAAGGATAATGAGTTCCGTCCCTATTAAACACAGCGTCGTTAACATAGCGAGGAAAATTAAACATTTCATAATCCCGGGTGCTAGTCGAACCCACAACATTTGGCTATATACGCTTCTGCCGCTGCGCCACGGCGGCTTTTATTTTTATTATTATTCGTAATTAAGATAATATGTTAATTAATTTTTCAACCGTTACTTGTTGATATCAATGTCGCAGTAAAAATATCTCCACTAGTTAAGATGACTTGGAAATATACATGAATATTTTTAAAAATATATAAAATTTGAAATATTTTTTTATACATTAATTTTGAAACTGTGATGTTTTTTTTGCTTTCACAAATACGGTTGTCACTTAGGTTGATAGTTGATAGGTTAAAATAGTTTAATTAAAAAAATATATTTCACAAATTTTGAGGCTTTACATTGTCTATTATTGAGGTCGTGTCGTGGCGCAAGGACACATTCTCGCTCCAGGAAATGAAATATCAAATATTTTCATTGAATGTGGGGAGCAGAAAATAATTTATATGCTTAGTTGCTAAATTTATGTTAGATTTTTTTTATCAGCTTAACGCTGTATTTCGCACACAGCAGGGTAGGCAGAGGGAACCTAGTGTTAAGGTATTAGAGACAAATTTACTATCTAATAAGAATAGAAGAAGATTTGCCATTAATATCTAATAAGACCAACATAATATGTATTATGCATTGATATAAATGTTATATTATAATCGAATCTGTAACTAACATGAATAGAGAAACAAAATGAACAAAATTTTTGTTTTTATAGAAATGAATGTAATTCATTTCTATAAAAACAAAAAAATATGTTAATTGAATTTTAATGCGTAACATATACCGACAAATACTTTATAAAATTTGCGAACAGCGGCATTAGTCAAACTCACGTACAGGCGTGTACATAATATTCTTTATTCGCCACTTGGCGTCATTTGCCAACTGGCGCAATAAATGAAACTTAACTTCGCCTTCTACTGTACGAGTACTTCAGTGTAGATCGAATAGCGAGGTACAAGCAAGGGAATCCCTAAGTAGTGTAGGTACCTACCTAAAATACGCATTCTCCGCAAGGACCCGCGCGTAGCCCCGATAATTCATAGAATTCTTGTCGGGTTATATATAAATTCAATTCTAAGTATGTATTTGTTTTTAAATTTAACGCTGTATTAATCTTAATCCTGCGTCAAGTGGGATTGACAGAGACAATCTTACATCAAGACACTCCCTTTTTCCCGGATGGTGCATCTCCGAAATCAATCATTAGGCGTTGAGAGTACCTCAACACCGCACTTTATCTTACCAAAGAACAAGAATAAATGAGAATATTTAATTCTCGCGTGGTGATTGTACCCAAAGACATCACGACATCGTGACAGACGCTGTCCTACTGCGCGTCGATGGTCTACGCATATGTATTACACATTATATAACAATTTTGTATATTTACACATATTTAATGTATAATTGTGTTGTATGATGAAAATAAAGTTAACCATTCCTTTTACGACTTCTTACATATAAGTAATATCGATCTTACAAAATCCTTTTAAATACTTTCCTTAATATGAGCTAATTTTAGTATCAATTTGACCTCCTTGAAAAGTTATTTTCGGTATATTATAAGTTCCACGACTGAAAACGGCGTGAATGACCGTTCACCGTTAAAAAAATTTTATAGCCGCCAATACAGTGCAAAATGTTGTATCAGAAACGGTACAACATACGAGTTGACCTTGAAACATAACATATTGTTTTTTTTAGCTTCACGCTGTATTATAGCAGGGTAGGTAGAGGGAACCTTTCCTAGGTTAAGACAGTTCGTTCCTATTAAGATACTTCCGTTGCCCACTTTCCGCCGATTTTTGGAAACTGAAGGGTGTAAAAATATTAAATACTTCAGTGACTGTGTTCTACTTTGAGTGGGAGCCGTACTTAAAACTTGCCGCTTTTAGAGTCACACGCTTGTGTCCCTGCCAGGCCAGCCCCTCCTTTTTGTGTTATATCTTCCTTTTTGTGTTATATGACATTAATCGTTTCGATGTAACTCAATGTTCTCGCGATCAGTTGCTTCGGGCACTTCGACGAGTATCATCAATAAATTTTAGTTTCTTCCACTTGACCAACAAAAACGCAAAAATTACTGAACGGTTTCAGATGAAACTTTACAGCTTTCAATCGTACAGAATAACACAGACTACAATTTATGTCAAGATTTTGTATAAATTGTCTATAATATAACGTTAAGCGGGCGAAGCCGTTTGTGGGTCGCTTGTATATCGAACAATAAACAATACGCTCGCCTATTTGCATATAAGGATGGCTTCAATTGTTTATCGCTTGATTACAACCACCAATTGTCTTTCATTAGAGATAATCTAACAGTCATTACTAGAAAATTTCATTCGACCTTTTCTTCTTAATGTTGAATATCTAAATTTATTTTGTTATATGTATTTACGTATCTCTCCGGATTAGGCAGACATAATCTATTTGATATAAATATATAAAAAACCCTCCGTTACAAGAGAGGAAACTTCTGAGGAAATTTAAATTTGTCTTGTAGGTAAATTAGAGAGTATATACACTCCCTAGCCGTAGAAAACACACACACATATTCGTTTACGTCTTAAAATTCACTCAAAAGTTGACGGCTATGACTAGTTCAAATTTTCGTCTACTTGTTTAGTAAAAACTGCCTAAACTTATATACCTAGGAAAATAAATAATTATAAATATCGGAATCGAAGCCACAACCACCTCACTTAAATAGACAAACGCTTAATTGTATTATAGAGTATTAGATTTTACTATAAAATTTAAAAGTGAAGGCAAACCACATCGATCAATATTATATCGTATGACAGTTGCCGACCACGAAATTCTATCCGGCCTACTTTGGCTTCAGTACTGACATTTTATACGAATAATAACGTTACCGGTACTTAATACTAGACAATGCAAGTTATCTATTACATTTTTTAATATATGTATCTTATAGTTCCTAATATCTATTATATATATTTTTTGTTATTTATTGAATTTGAACTCGTGTCTCTTCAGTCACAGTCAAAATGATTAAGTCAAGAAATCTATAGGTGCATTGTCCTTCGATACGATATCTTACGAGAACTCAATCAAGTGGTGGGGTTGTCGCAGGAGCACGAGCGTGCGACTGTACACTTGATGGTTGTGGGTTTCATTGCCACGATGGAATGAAATATTTAATATTTTCTTTTGTTTGTGGGGAGTGGGGAACGTTTGTGTCTTACTGAGGAACGGAGTGTCTTTACTTTAGATGCCCAGGTTACCCTCTGTCTATCCTGCTTTACGTGGGATACAGCGTGTAAAAAAATAAAAATAAAATGAGTTCAAATTATAATACGCAGGCTTTCCGCCGAATTTTCAAGATATTATTGAGTGTCGGAACTCAATGCTTCCCTTTGTTTTAGTACTAAGCGAGGTAGTGAAAATATTAAATAATTTACTTATCGTCACATCCAGATTTACTTGTTTTACCTATATTATTTATTAAAATACAAAATAATAAAAAAAAATGTTCTTTGATCATTACAGAACAAATCCCAAATTAGATGGCGGTGTAGGTGTAGGCCCTTCAACTGAAAGTAGCTTCGAAGAGCCAGCATACTGCCGACCGCCAACGGCACCCTGCGTGCTCTCAAAATATCGATCACAGGATGGTTCATGTAATAACCTGAAAAATCCACTTTCTTGGGGAGTCTCCAATACGCCTTTTAGAAGAGTTTTGCCGCCGGATTATGGAGACGGTAAGATAATTATATTTTTCTAAATACACCACCACATTTTCTCTGTTGCTGTATAAAGCCATTACTTATTGAAGATCAATAAGTAAATGTAATTATGTTATTTCTCTTCTATATTCCAGGCATTAGCTCCCCTCGGGAAGCCAACGACGGTTCAGTCCTACCGAGCGCTCGCGACGTGAGCGTCACAGTGCACAGACCGAGCTACGCCCACGACTCCGCCTTCACCGTAATGCTGGCGGTGTGGGGGCAGTTCATAGATCATGATATCACTGCTACTGCACTTAGCAAAGGTAATAGTTTTTTTTCAGTTTCACGTTGTTCGTGGCATATGGCAGGGTAGGCAGTGATAACTCATGTATCCGTTCTTCGCTCTTCTTCCAAATTTGAGACGCTATGTGTTCCAGTGTCGAAACCAACGCCACGCTTTGGCTTACGAGAACATTTAAAATATTGTCTGTTGTCGTAAATCAAAGCTCTTTATTTATCATCACAATTACATCGATAAAAGACTCAAAAACTTATTTAATGCTATTATTGTAACCCTTCCTGTTGTTATGAATTCATTAGTATTTTATCAAAAATATACTTTCCAGGTGAAAATAGCAGTTCGATATCTTGCTGTCACCGTGACATCGCCCACCCTGAGTGCTTCCCGGTAAAGCTCGATGAGGAGGACCCCTTCTACCAGGACTACAACCTAACGTGCATGGAGTTTGTGAGGTCCGCGCCTGCGCCTACTTGCAAATTTGGTATGTAATTATATATTTTTAGATTTTTATATATTTAAAATATTATTCTAAAAGCTAATTATTAACATAATATCATTTTTATAATTGTAAGCGGTAATTAATATCATAATTTATTAGTCCTCTAGGAAATAGATATTCATGCTTTAATTTTATTGATAGTTTTTGTAAGCTTATTCAAAACTTGCTATCTTATAAAAAACAGACAAAATATAATTTTTACTATGAATTGAGCCGATGTGATTAAAGTAAGAACCAAGATAACGGAAAATGTTGTTGACACAATAACTGGAGATCATTGCTGATCATAATAATATGTTTTCATTTCCGTTCATCATCTATATAAAGTTTATCATACAATACCCCAGGTCAACGAGAGCAGCTAAATCAAGCAACAGCCTTCCTCGACGGCTCCACGGTGTACAGCTTCACGTCCAACAGGACGCGCCAGCTGCGCGCCGGTCTGGACGGCCAGCTGCGCATGCTGCGTCTCGGGAAGTGGCAGCTCCTACCACCTTCGACTGATCCCGCTGACGGCTGTAACACTGTTGAGATGAACGCTAAAGGCCGTTATTGTTTTGAATCTGGTGAGTGCTGTTACTTTTTATTTAGACGTAGCGGGATTGGAACCCGCGCGTCCAAGTGGAAAAATACCAAGGAAAGAAAAGAAAACATATAAAACACTTTCCTAAGTGTGGAATAGCACTTTAAAATTGTAAAAAATATATAATATAACCATAACATAATAAAGAAAGACAATCCAATCTATTTTATGTTCAAAATTATCCCGCCAGGTGACGAAAGAGCAAACGAGAACCTCCACTTAACCACCATGCATTTGATCTGGGCGAGACAACACAATAGAATAGCTAGCAGCCTCAAGAAGATGAACCCGCAATGGGATGATGAAATCGTCTTCCAAGAGTCTAGACGAATCGTAGGTGCTCAGATGCAGCATATCACTTATGCGGAGTTCTTGCCGTCTATACTTGGTAATTTTTGTGGAATAATTTAATTTCTTAGTTTTTATTATAGAGACAGTAAACAAGTTTTTATTATAGAGACCGTCGTGGCATAGTAGCACAAGCTGTAAACGCGAAGATTGTGTGTTGGATTCCCATGAGAAGCAATTAACTATATTAATTTCCTAGCGAAACCTTTGTATAAATTCCGCGACGTATGTCTCGCGTCGCGCCGTGTCTCTCACTCAACACGTAATATCTGAAAAGTTATATGAAAATGTTTGAACACTTTGGTCACTCTGCCTACCCTACTATGTACGGGATACAACAACGTGAAAATAAAAAAAACTAAAACACCTTTTTAACCAGGTATGGACGTGATGTGGGCGTTAAACTTGACGCTGAAGAGCGAGGGCTACTCTGACGCCTACGACCCTACAGTGGACCCGTCCATAGCTAACCACTTTTCTGCAGCCGCCTTCAGATTTGCACATACTTTACTACCGGTACTCTTCTTATAGTTTTTGAAATTTTATTTTTAACATTTTTTTTTGTTCACATGCACATTTTAAAAGGCGCTAATAAAAAAAATAACTTTGTTCACTTTGTTTGTACGCTATTTAAAAGCTAAAAACAGCGTTCAGCTCGAGGCCGTCGTGGCGCATCGGCACAGTGTTTGACTATTAACATGACGGTTGTGGATTTGATCCCGCTCGGGGGAATGAATTATTTTTATTTCGTAGAATTCCGCCACTCAAAACACAATGGCTCGAAAATTTTGCGAAAAGTAGGGAAAGGAGTTTCTTAACAAAGATACAGCGTGAACTTAAAAAAATCTTCTAGTTCTTTACCTACTACTACAAACTTTGCTACTTACGTCTATGTTTCCATTTATCATTTTCGAGACATAAGTAGCGTACGTATTTTTTTTGGTATGATATAAAAAAGCTTAATATTTTTAACTAATATTGACAAAATTTGCAGGGTCTCATCCACAACGTGGACGCGAACACGGGCACCGTGAGCTACACGCACCTGCACGAAATGCTGTTCAACCCCTACGCACTGTACCAGGAGAAGGGCCCGAAGGCGGCCGTCACTTCCGCTTTACATACACCTGTACATTCCGTGGATCTTCATATTACATCTGAGGTAATATATTTTATATACTTTTTGCTTCAGCTTCACGCTGTATCCCGTATATAGCAGGATTCAGGATATCTTCGTTCTCTTTTGCGTGTTAAGTGTAGACTCAGACTGCACTATTTTTATTCCCAGAGTGGAAAATGAAAATGATTCGCTACCCCAAGTTGATCAATTAAAGAAAATTGAAATGAGTTCACAACTAAAGTGCGATAGACTGAATTTAAAAATAAACTTGTTGAAAGCGTGTATGTATGACCATATACATATTTGGATGTATACATACACATACATATATTTATATGTATTTATATTTACTTTGTTTATTCCTTTCCAATTCACTTGTCCTCTCCTCTATCTAAAGAGTGTCAGGGCGAGATCATAAACAAATATTAAAGTCGATGTCGTATCTTTATGGTGTATTTATTATCAAGGACTATTTTACTTTACCTTAAACTGATAATTTGAGGACAGCATCTGAGTATAAAAGTGTTAGTTGTGGGTTTCCTGTCTGACTCGGGAAGATGTTTGTATTTAAAATTATTTTCATTTCGGTCTGGTTAGCGCAGCGTTCAGTTCCACGATTATACTCGTCGTCTCCAAAATTGAGCGGTGCGTGTATCCTTTGCCCACCCCGCTATGCGTGAGAAAGCGTCTTTCATTATACTGATAATTAACAATTTTACAGCTAAGCGAACATCTATTCGAGCGTAAACCAACATTTAACGGTACCACACGACCAGCACCACCTCCTGCTTCCGCCTCATCTCCCACTCCTTCACTCCCACATCCTTGCGGCTTGGACCTGGTGTCACTAAACATACAACGTGGTAGAGACCATGGACTTCCATCGTACCCAGCGTGGAGAGCTCATTGCGGGCTTCCGCCGATTGGTACCTGCGAACAGTTGGATAATGAATTCGACGAATCGCTGAGCCGTATTTGTGAAATATACAAGTGAGTTCTCTTGCTTTTTTTATGCAATAACATTTGTACTTTGTGTGATTTTACTGCCAACTTGTAATAATCTATTCAATTTCTTTATTATTTACTAAATTTCAGTTGATTTTTTTAAAAAGCCGGGTATTGCCTACTTTCCTATACTATGCGTGATTCAGCGTGTCAACCTGTTATCTTATAAGAATAGACGTTACGTATGAAATTTGAATTCACATACTCAATAGTAACTTGTCATGAATACACTTCAAATTGTAGATTTTCGTCATATTTTGGATCAACATATTGTTTCGTGACAATAAATCAACATAGTATTTTCAACAGTAACAACAAGAGTTCAACTGTAAGCACAACGGCTGTGCGTTCGATTTTTATCCGAAAAATGACTAAATTAGGTTAGGACTAATTAAGTTGGGTGGCGCTCAGTTTCGCTACTTAACCCTTAATGAAACGAAAAAAAAAATAATATAGTGATGGCACAAAGGATCTTAACACTAAGCTCTACCTACCCTTATACCCTTATACATAATAATTCAAATAAAAACAAATTTTATTCAGGAACGTAGACGATATAGACTTGTACACGGGAGCCCTCGCAGAGGACCCCAAGGGTAGACTCCTGGGGCCGACCCTGACCTGCCTCATCGCTGACCAGTTCCTTAGACTCAAGATCGGTGACCGTTTCTGGTATGAGACCTCGGATGAAACGGTTAAATTTACATCGGGTAAGTTTTTGTCATTTTTAAAGTGATGTGGAATGACACTAAGGATAGAACAACAATTTTAAAAAACGTATTATACCTTAAATGCAGCGGGACACAAGCCTGCGCTCATGGGCATAAGAAGGGAGGAAGCCGTGTGGGCCGTGCCCACCCCAAAATAGTCTGGTGCCCACCCCAGAAATTTTACTTACAATTTTCACGAAATATTAAAAGAACGCTAAAGTCTAAAGTCTATGCTAAAGTCCACTTATCAAAAATAACAATTGGGCAAAAGATTTTCTATTTATTAAACATGCTTATCATTTTAAAATTGTTCTGAGGATAGAAAAAAAATGCTAACCATATATATACATTATAGTATATATACTTCTTTATTATTTTTATACTTTCAAAAATATTTTTGTGATAGATTCTTAAAAATTATATTACTCATTGAAAAGTCTGAAAGTAAAAAATAATAATTCAAATAAATAAATATAATATCTATATTTAAGAAAATTTTCTTCTCCAGACACTTTTCTCATGTTTTTTAAATATATAAAAATTGCAGACCAATTAACGGAAATCCGGAAAACAACGTTAGCTGGCGTGATCTGTGCCAATGAAGACTTATTAGACCAGGCCCAGCCGAGAGTCATGGAGGCGCTTAGTGCCACCAACCCATTGGTCGACTGTAAGGAACTACCACAGCCCAGTTTTACACCGTGGAAGGAAATTGTTGATACTAAATCAACTAAAGTGGGTAAATCTTAAAAAAAACAGCTTTTTAATAAAAATAGAAATTAATTTTTTATCTTGAATAAACATAATATATAATTATATTATTGCTAATATATACCACATTTTTTTATAATGTGCTCAATGAGCATTCTATAATTTTATAATTCAAATTGAATAATTGCTAATTGAAATAAAATTGGAAAATCTTGTAATGTCAATATTTTTTTTTTTGGATTATAATAATTTTTTACAACATTTTTAAAGTGGTAATCCACACTTTTAAGCAATTATCTTTTAAAAATCTCCAGACAGAGATGCTAAATAAATAAGAACATAAATAAGTTGTAAACAATTGTATAAAAATTTTGACATAGCTTGATGAGAACGTATGGCTTAGTGGTATGCTGGCAGAGCGCATAGCCGATAAACAAGAAGCGCGGGTTCAAATCATGCTACGTTCAAATTTTTATACGTTTTTTTTAAAGAATGATTTTTGTTATAATTTTAGTTAGGTATATTATGTCTTTTTGCTTTTAAGTAAGAAAAGTTTTGTGAATTAGTCTTAAAATATTTTATCTGAAATTATTATTATTATGAATAATTAATTATGTGTTTGTTACGTCTATTTTTATTGTTTTTCGTTTTTTCACTTCTTCATTTTAATATAATGTTCTTGTTTTTACATTTACATATTTACTATTTAGTATTAATATTATTAACAACATTCTTCGTGGACTCTTGGTTTTTAATATTTTATACTTAATAGAGTCTATATGATAAATATAAGGAGTATTTAATTATTTACTAATTTAAAAATATTATTAGTGCATAATATGTAAGTTTACTTTTATGGATCACCTATTTGCATTTTTGATTTAAATTTATTAAATATGTGTGTATTTTTGGTTTATAAAAAAAGTTATATTTGCAACATACAGATAAATAACACTTTCTATCAGAATCTTCACTTACATTTTCTGTCAGGAACGTATCGATATAATATAATATTGCTTTATTTTAGCACCGCGCTGTATTCCGCACATAGCAGGGTAGGCATAGGGAACATGAGAACCTAGTGTTCCACTTTCTGCCTAATTATAATATATTCAAATATTTTGATAGAATCTATAAATATGCTGACAGAAATGTTTAATGGTAATTATGTGTATTTCTAAAACAAAACAAAACAAAGTGTTATCATAAGCCAATCGATTGGTTACCGTATTGGCTGTACCGGAGGCTTCCAGTAGGTACGTCAGCTATGTGATATTATTTTTATTTTCTTATTATATATAACTTTCTGTTACACAACTTTTTAATTTAACGTCTTTAGTCGTAGAATATAATATATATCTGATATTTGTAGAAATTAACAGATTTAACTTTTTAGTAGAGATTTAATATTATAGTTTTAGTAAAACTGTGTTCTGAATGATTATTGACTGTTTCATATTGACGGATTGATTGTTTTCCAAAAAAAATACATTGTTTTGTTCTACGTAATCAGTTACGTAAAACAAAATATGTTATCGTATGATCCACAAAGAAGTTTTTCTTATAAATAATTTTGAACTTGGTTATTTATTAGTTATAGTTGCCATTTGCTAAGGTACACCTGATTAACAATATGCCCAATGAACATCCTATAGCTTTATGTCAATCTTCATTTATACTATAATGCTATAATGTTAATAATTTAAAGAGGCGTTATTTTCACTTTTCTCTAATATCTTCTGTTTCTGCCTAAATATTTTCGTAAAAAATAAATTACTAAATAAATAAATTACTAGGACAATAAGTTCCGAAATCAAAAATCCCAATAGGCTTTATACTTTTGTATAATAATAATTATTAAAAATTTATAGGTACTTACCGAGACCCACATCCACATTTTTACCGACAGGCGACTTATTCTTATAAGTTGCATAGTAGTTATTATAATTACAATATGTTAATTTTAATATTTGAACATTCACTGTGAATCACACTGTGCCAAAATAATACATATTATGTGTTTAATTATAAAAAGTAAATTTAAAAAAAATCTATATATTTTTTAAATTGCTAAATAACGTGTCTTAAAGATCAAGAATATGACATTGATGGTTCCCAGTACTTAATCTAAATTTAGTTCTTTTCTTTTTCCAAAATAATATAAAGAATAAATAAATAACATGAATAATTAATTTTTATGATAAATCTTTTTATAATCTTTCAATTTTAATCTATATTTTTTTGACATCTATATCCTTTATTAATTGCATTAGAATTATTTTTAAGCCTTTTTTTTGTGACTTATGAAAACAAGCAATAAATATAAATCCTAAAATAAGAATGTCCTAAATGAAATATTTGTAAATGTCAATTTTGTTTTAAGACAACGATACATTAATACATAATAGCCATCCTTAAGACATTTTGTGGTATTAATAAACTTATATATTCTAATATACGTAATATTTATGCATAAAATGTTATTTTAAACTTATTTTAATTTACCTTTCAAGGGCGAATAATATAAGTCCTTGTCTTATGTAGTTACCTAATACCACCTCACACGAATTTATTGATAATTTATTGTAATGATGTTATCGCTGTGTATCGTAATAAAAATCTTTGTGTTTATTGTTATTTTTTATTTAACTATGTTTTTATGTTTTCAAATATTTTAAGACTCTCAACTTATTATACTTATAGAAAGATGTATGCGAGGAAGTTGGATAGCGAACTAGTGGCAGAACTCAACGCCGCGCTTTGCCTTGACACCAGAGCGAAGAAATGGAAA
>DVQK01000146.1:0-14464 GCA_018231685.1 Heliconius clysonymus
CTGTGTGCGGGATACAGCGTGAAGCTAATTTAATTTAATTTTAATTTATATATTTTTTATATATATATTGAAATACTAAACTCTGACATAGCTATGTATATCAAGATAAATGCAGAGATAACCTGGTGTTCTGAAACTCAGACTTTCATTTCCCACCCAAATTCGAGAAATTGCTTGTTAAGTAGCGAAACTCAACGCCGCAGTTTTTTCGTACTCGAGGCAGTTGCATGAAAATATATATTTTTAGCTTCACGTTACTCCTTAACGATAGCTAGAGCACCAAACGCTAGGATTTCCGCATACTTTTCACCTCGTCCACTGCCATCAATCTCTTCATACATGCTCTTTGGGGGTCCTCCGATGAGTTGAAATTTGGATTACGACTTCAGTTCTGATGACAATGAAATTACATATAATCAATACTGTTGTTATCTAAAATGGCCGCCACAACAAAATGGCGGATTGGATATTTTTGCACAATCCATCTAATATGGGTGTCAAATGAAAGGTATTGATTAATAGAATTCAATGCACCATGATAGAAAAAAAACATGTAGAAAGCTTGTTTAAAAAGGTTTTTTATAATAAGATCTTTGATTTTAAGGTTTTTTAATTAATATTTTGCTTATTCATGTTATATTAGTAGGTGCCCCTGTATACGACGCGAAACAAGAAATCTTAACCCACAGATATGTTAAAACAGACTTCTTTGTCTTGGTACGAGATAAGACACGCGCTGGCTATTTGTTTTGTCGATCTGATTGTTAATATGTTTGTTTTAAAAAGTAAGTAAAATGTAGGTACCTATGTGATTATGGATTTTTTTTGTTAAGTAAATTCTATAATTATTTAAGAATTTCTGTTTTATAGCTTCACGCTGTATTGAATCCAGGGTTAGGACTAGGCTCTCCGCTTTCTGTCAGAAATGGAAGCACTTCACATAAATGTGCACACAGTTAAAACGAAAATAAATCATTCCCCCGAGCGGGGTCAAACCCACAGCTATCAAACATGAGAATATTCTCCACTCTCCTCCTATTTCAGAGAAAATTCGAGTTGTGTGGCGGAAACTAACACCGAACGTTGTAAAGTTTTTTAAATATATCTATTGCTACCTTGTGTATGACACTATAAATCTTGATACTTGTATTAATTATATCAACGAACTAGTAAGGAAAACTCGTAAATAATAAATTCGTTATATTTCTATATTTGTATAGTTATGTAGAACGATTAATAAATGAAATCCTGGAAAGAACTGTGTAAATAACATTATTAATCCATTTTCCGCCAAATTCTGGAGACATAGCGTGTTGAGTGCTGAAACTCAACGCCGCCATTTGCCTCGAAACCAAAGCGAAAATATGAAAATATTAAATATTTCATTTCTCGAGTGGGAATCGAACCCACAACCTGTTTCGTTTACAGCCATATTTTGTGCTCTAGGTTGCCTCTACCTACCCTGATATATGCTAGATATAGTATAAACTAAAAAAAAAATTGATTACACTGTCATATCACATCCAACGGTTGCATGATAATAGTCGACCATACCTACAAATAAATATATGAATAAATAAATAAAATAAATAAATCAGCTTCACGCTACACACAACAGGGCAGAGTTAACATAGTATTAAGACATTCCGTTCTCCACTTTCCGGATTCTAAAGGTCTTGCGTGTTTGGTGGCGGTACTCAACGCAGCGGTTTGCCTCAATACCAGAGCGAACAAATGAATTTATAAATTTAAATAAATATTTAATTTCCTCGGGGATATCTATATATTTATATGTATATATATTATAAAAAAATTGCTTGATTATAACAATTTCGATACTGTCTCTTGTCTCTCGGCGATATGATACGAAACCTGAACGAATTTCTATATACTGAGTGCTGATAACCTTTCAACTTCGATGCTGATAATCTGATAACACCGTCTCGAGATATCTTCGAATTGTATGGACGGTTATCTTACATGTGTGTATCGCAAGTTAATAATGTAAAGAAATCATGTTGAAAACAAAGGTTTTTGTAATTAACTGAAGAAAAAATTAATGAAACCTACTCCAAATACCTGTTAATCGTCTAATTTTATATTATAGATAGGTTAGAAGATATTTAATATTGAATACCTCGTTTTAGGGCGGAAATTGTAGTGACCTGACACTAAGTTTTTCCGCCTCTACCCTGTTAAATGCTGTAAAATAAAATAAGACACTACTATATTTTATTTTTTTTCAATTTATTACAAAGAAAACGATAATGTAGGGTTGAACCAAGTGAGGTAAGTACACTAGTTGTTTAACTATAGATACGTCTATACTACAACAGCCAACGTTATCTACAATAATATAAGTTTAATGAGTTCAAACATTAATCACAAGATATAAATGGCCATGATGAATTATTTTAATCTTAAAATATAACTTTTTTTTCTGTAATAACGTGTATAATTAACGAACGGAGGCCGTCGTGGCTCATTGGTACAAGCGTGCGACTGTAAACGGGACGTTTGTGGGTTTGATTCCCACTCGGGAAAATGAATATTTAATATTTTCATTTTGTTACTCTGATAATGAGGCAAAGTGCGGTGTTGAGTTCCGCTACTCAACTCGCCTCAGAATTTTTAATGTGCCTCAGAATTCGGCGAATAGTACGAAATTGATGTGTCCTAATGGGAACGGAAAGTCTTAACATTAGATTCCCAGTTTCCCTCTGCCTACCATACTATGTGCACATGGTATACAGCGTGAAACTGAATTCTGAGGAAAAACATGTTCGGAAAGAAAAGATAAAATTTCTATCATGTGATCTGATGTCCAAAGCTTTGCAGGAAGAGAGGCCCAGAAATTGTTACGACATACTTTTAGGCGTAAACGCATTGGTTGCGCTTCGAGGGTTTGTCATTTCCTCGCTCTGGCAAGACGAAACGAGGCGTTGAGTTCCTTCATTAGAATTGGAGCGGGATTGGAGAACAGAGTTTTGTTGTCTTGACACTGAGCTATCTTTGGCTTCGGCGATTTCCACTATCGTTCCTTGTTTCTATACCGCTATAACTCCAAAACACCTTACCTAACAAACAAACCTGTCGCAATATTTACTCAATGACATTATGCTACAATATAATCACCAAGCCGCGGTACACGAACATACGCCCACGTGCACTCACCTCATCTCATATTTAATGCCAACATAGGAGCTTCATTCCGAGAACCGATCTGCAAACTAAGAAAACAAATGAAGAAATCTAAACACATCTGCGATAAGCCAAATGTTATTAATGACACCGTTGTGGCGCAGTTGGCATGTTTTCAAATGATAGTTTCGTATTCGGATACTTTGTGGGGGGATTCGGATATTTTATGTAATTTTGTAGTTTATTATGTAGACGCAGAGGCTCTTCCGGTATGACTGATTAAGAAAAGGAGAAATCTGAATCTTGACTCCTATCTGTTCTTCTCAAATATAAATAGTAGGAGGTCAAGGAGATACAATAGTAGCAGTGTTAAAAACTTAAGACGTTCAATTTTCGAAAAAATAAAATAGAAAAGAAAACGAACATTTTGTTAACTTATAATAAATTTAATTATTTAAGTATTTAACATTTTCAAGCCCACAAGGATTGAATCTACGACCCTCACCTATTCAAGTTCAACACCAGCATCGATCTAAATATAATATAACTTTTAATAAATATGATACATTACCAAATGGAATTATTCTTGCTCATCTTACAGCGATAACGCGATAACGATAACACGCCTAATGGAGTCTGTTCTGATAAGATAGCTAATGAATCTCTGTTTTAAATTTATCTGTTTATTGATAAATAGACAGAGAGAAACAACTTGGACAGAATATTTGATGGTAAAATGTAGTTATAATTAAAATTCCATATTTTATATGTACCTAGATTGGAGGCCAGTCATGGCGCAGGGGCGCAAGAGTGTGACTAGAACGACTGGTTGTGGGCTCGATCTCCAATTGCGAAAATAAAATATTGAGATAAATCACCACCACGGATCAATACACAATGCTTCCAGAATACGGCGAAAAATGGGGAACGGAGTGTCTTAGTTTCCCTCTACCTATTCACTGTGTGCGGGATACAGAGTGATAGCTGATAAAAAAAAAATTACCACTGCAAAACTTTAACCTACATATAGCTCTATAGTAATTGGTCGGAAAGAGGGGGACAGAGTGCCTTAACACTAAGGTTCCCTCTCTCTACCTTGATGCATGTAGGATATAGCGTGGAACTAAAAAACTGAGACTACTCCTCTTAATAAAACCCTCAAAATATTCTCACAATCAACCAAGAGAAGGTAACTAAAAAACTCCATTCTTAGAAATTCTAGAGCGTCGTTAGTCGTTAGTCGTTACGCAAGCAACACTAACATATTGGCCGTTAGATAACCAGATAGCATCGGCTATTAGCGGCCGTGATTAAACAATGGGGCTGTAATCGAAAAAATAATACGTATATACACGCTCGGCTACTTCTCTAAGTACATTCTTGGTGTAAATTGTTTTGGATTGCCTGTTGAGATTATCGAGATAATTTTTTTGGGGCCGGTCGTGGCGCAGTGGCGCAAGTGTGCGATTGTGGTTCGATTTCCACTCAAAATAAAATTTAATATTTTTATTTCTTCGCTCTGGCATCGAGGCTAAGCGCGGAGTTGCACCACTCTACACGCAATGCCTCCAGAAATCGGCAAGTGCGGTAGAACAAATACGTGAAGCTATAAAAAAAAAACTTTTTTGTGTTGCCTAATGATTTTATTTGGTTACTTAAACCATATTATAATTTGAATTATTTATTAAAAACACAAAAATATATTTGGCGCTTGAATATATTTGAAAAATAAAAAGAAATAATAATGAATACTAAAAAATCGTTCTTTTTTCGACTCTACAAAAATGTTTTCTCACCGTCTGTACAATCAATTTGTCTATACGATTGGTTAGTTAATTGTAATTCCAAAGTTATTAGGTATATTTGTTTTAATTATCTCATTAATCTCGGAACAATGGGGACGGGAAAGGAAAGGAAAGGCGATTTTTGGTTGATTCTATTAAGTTAAAGTTAAAAATTAACATCATTAATCTTTTATAATAGATGATGTATGTATGTTAAATTATCTATATAGTTGTAAATATCTATGATAAGGAGCTAAACAGTAGTAGTTTAACTGAAAAATGATTTAAACACGAAAAAAGATAATCAACATTTGATATCGTTTTGGATTCATTGGGCGATATGAATAAAATTTTACAACTCATTTACATTTATTTATTTAAATGATTTAATTATCTGAAAATATAATTAACAGTTAGATTATTTTTTTCAGCTTCACGCTGTATCCCGTGCAAAGCATAATAAGTAGAGGGTACCTAGTTTTAAGGGACTTCCATTTCTCACTTTCAACCGAATCCTCGAAGTATTGCTGTTGAGTGGCGGAAATTAACGTCGCATTTTGAGTTATTTTTTAATTTTAAAAAAATAACTTTCTCGTTACTTATATCCATCGATTATAAACTATAATAATTTTAATTATCACAATAAAAGCTGGCAAATAAATTATATGATCAACGTACAAATAACTCACACCTCTAACGCGTGAAATACATTGCTTCCCGCCCATTATCTTAACTAAAATCGCGCGAAGAGACTCCACAATGTACATCCAACTGTACTAAAGTACACTTTTGATTTAATGCAGTGCAAGCTCTGTCTAAGGTACGATGTACGTAAGCTAATCACCTGTCTCATCTCTCTTAGACCATTGTTGGTGGGTGCCGTTTAAAAATCAACCCTAATTTTGTTATCTAAGGGTCGTTTTTACTTTGAATAATCATCCACTCTCGACCTACGGCCTCGCGATCCATTTCATCCGAACATAAACTGCAGAACAGGCGTCAATTGTTAACAAGTTTAACAACTTTCGATACTTGTGGAGAGATATCATTGATTTTATTTATTTTCTCGCGCTACACCCGATCGTACGGAGATACAGGGCTCGGGGCCCGCGGCATGGATGTCAAATACCAGCCCGCTGCGGACCTCTCGGACCTCTCGGACCCTCTAATTGTCGATATGTTAAGATCAATTTTTATATTTGTGATTTTGACACTTCAGTCAATTCATCTAGAAATGTTATCAAAATAATTTAATTTTTAATACTAGAATATACAGTTGCTTTTCGTTTGGCTTAAGCTATGTAATTTTTTGTATGAGGCATTGTGTAGGACAGTCATTTGTTTTGACAGTCTCTATATGGCCACGGTGACTGAGATCGTGCGATTGTAGAGCCTTTTAGATGGTTAGATATAGACAGATGGACACACGGACGGCAGTACGGGAGCCGAATCTGTCTTAGGTTATTTTATTTGAAATGATCCGATTGTTTATTCGAATAGTTTTGTTCATTTGAATTGTTATGTTTTTGTTATCGAATGCTGTGTTGTGTGTGGTCTATTTAAATCGATATTAGATGAGGATTTATGTGTTTTATTATCTACTTAATTATATTTTGTTCAATCTGTGGTAATGCTAACTGTAGGTATAGCTGGGAATTAAATGCATGAAATATGTAAGTAAAAATATTACAATAAAATTCCGTTGGTTTTAGAGAATTTCTAATATTTTTTTAATAATAATTTATAGACAAAAGTAGTACTAACATTTTGTAGTTAATAATTATTTTTTCATTTATAATCTATATTTAAGAGAAAAACTACCACACTTTAAAATTGACAATGTCATTATTATAACTAGTAATGACAACAGATAAAAAATATGCAATAAACCAATTTATTAAAATTAAAAAACCGTATGTCACTAGATTAACAAGGCGATGTTGTATTTATATTATAATGTGTGTCTGTATGTTTTTTGTATGGTCCGTTAATGGTCTGATGTAGAGATAAGATAAAGCTACAAGCTGTTTCGGTTTAATTACAAGTGTGTGTAATCTACACTTTCTAGGTTTATGTCTTTGCCTGTTCCAGTTATCGTGGCTTATTAAAAAATATAATTATTTAGTGAGTGTTAATGTTAATATGGTAAATAAAATAATGGCTGAACGCATTTTCCCGCATATAGCAGGATAAGTAGAGGGAATATAGTGTGAAACACAATCTGTTCCTCATTTTATATACACTGCGTTAACGATTTTTCACTTGTTTTAAAATATTGAAATAAGTTACACAGACAAATAAGATTTACTTAATAAAAAAAATGTTGAATTAAAAATATAGATATATTTCATAAAAATCTTATTCATTCACCCGAGAGGTCTTCGGACGATATCTGTAAATAATAAATGCTACTTTTAGTTTAGCAATAATTAAGTACTGACTCGGATATGAACATGTACTATCTTATTTATATAGTCCAGCCTCCTTAAAATAGGAAATGCAACCAACGCGCTGGGATGCGATAAAATCGGAATGGTGGGTGACTTTATAAGGCTGGCCACAGATATCCAGGATTGGTGAAATATGGTTTGTGTAAATTATCTTCAGAAATTTGATAGTGTTCCTATGATAGCCGAATACAAAAACTAGTACGTTTTTGTATTAGGTTTCAGGACAAAGACTAGTAACCATTTAAATTTATAAAGAAAATTTCATATATTTTTTAACAGTTTACAATTGTTAAAAAGTATATTAAATTTTCTTTAAAAAATCTTTATTACCTTGACATTGATTAAAAAAAATAATTACCTAATCAGCTTCACGCTGTATCCCGCACTCAGCAGGGTAGGCAGGGGGAACCTAGTGTTAAGATACTCCGGCATTGCGTGCTGTGATCGTAAGATCGACTGTTTGTGGGTTCGATCCCCACTCGAGGAAATGAAATATTTATTTACATTTATATTTTCATTTCTTCACTCTGTTAACGAGGCAACGCTGCGTTGAGTTCCACTACTCAACTCACAATGCCTCTAGAATTAAACGAAAAGTGGGGAACGGAGTGTCTTAACACTGGGTTCTCAATTTCCCACAAAAATATCTCTACTTTTGTATATTTTAGCAGTCGAATCAAAGAAAAGATGTAGTATCAAATTAACAATAAGTTAGTATTCAACTAATATATACCTAAACATTTTTCTTCTACCATTTGTTTATAATGAAGATGATATCTATTAGAATGAGAGCTGAACAATAGTGCGTAGGATTATATTTGTTAGGGCTATCTAGATACAGATGCTTTGTAAAAACTTTTTGAATACACTCTGCTTAAAATGTGAGGCCACTGCAAACGCGACAGGTTGTGGGTTCGATTCGCACTCGAGGAAATAAAATATTTAATATTTTCATTTCTTTGCTCTGATGTCGAGGCGGAGAGCGGCATTGAATTCTCTCAACACGCAATGCCTCTAGAATTCGGAGGAAAGTGGAGGACGGAGGTGTTTTAATGAGAACATGGTGTCTTAACACTAGGCTTCCAGGTTCCTTAGGCCTATTCTGCTATGTACTTCCTGCACATGAAGCTGATAAAAGTTTAAAATGTTTAAAGAACTGTTTAAAGCGCTTTTTGGCTTGAAATCCTACAGGATAATTTCATTACAAAGTTACTTATTACTTATTTTTTGGGTAACCAAAAAATATATATATATTCAATCTTTACTACAAACAGAGGACAGAAAGAGCTTAGTGTTAAGACACTCTGAGATTTTCACTTTTCATCTGTGAAAAAAATAACGCGGCAATTTTTTGTTTTAATAATATTGTGTGCCAGCTTGACGCCTGTAAACAAACGTTGAAAAGTTTTAATATAAACATTAGGATTTGTGCCCACAATCATTGCAGTTCAGTCAGACTAGTCAGTTTTTTTAAATTGATTCCATAAAAATTGCAAAACATTAATTAACATGGTTTTACTCAAAAAAAATCTTTATATCTGTTTATAAAAAAAAAAATGAGAAGAATATATTTGCATTTTAGCTTGAGTATATTTGTATAAAACAAATATAAAATTTCAAAACTTTACAAATACAAGACAAAATCGATTTCAAACGATCTCTAAGCAAAATAAACATCAATTATTTACACACACCACTAACATTATTTAATTCCCATCAAAACTATTTTAATAACATTTCGAAAGTCATTATGTGTTTGTTAGTTGTCAAAAAACAGATACAATCTTGGAAAATTATCGAGTAATCGACGTTACGGTGCGCGCGCGCCGGATGTCAAACTAATGTATTTAATTCACTGCTTTTTTGTATAATTGTTATATTTTGAACCTTATGTCTCAAATATTAAAGTTTAGGTTATTTTTTACAAGCGGTTGTTTTATAGTTTTGTGCTTATACTAACAGTAGCCTGTAATAGTGTCACTGATTTGGAGATCGGTGTATGGTGTGTGAAAACTTTTCAATTTTTGTTTTGTTATATTATGCAAGTAATTTTATTTTAGTAATAATTATAAAATAAATTAAATTAACAAAGTATTTTTATGTATAAATATATTATTTGTTATTTTGTACAATGTTGTTAATAGGTTTTGTATTATTACTTTTTAGGGCCTATTCCAAAATCGTTTGTTATAACTAATATATCTATATTCAACTTTGCTAAATAAAATAAAAAAATTAAATATAAACATGACTTGCTTAAAAATATGAATCAAGAAATAGTTGTATTTTTTTTGGTAAATCCCTTACTCACTTACACTTACTCTGAGTACATTATAATATTGCTTATTTGGTATTTTCGACACATTTTTTCGAAATATTGACACAATCAAACTTTGTAAATAATTCTTTTTCATATATTTACATAGTATTTAACTTTTTTTAGTGATATACAGAACCAATAATTTAGAAAACCGTTCTATTAACACTACTCAACGAATGTCTAAATGTATGTCCGATACAACAGATAGAGAGTTGTGATAGAGAGATTTATGTTATTTTAATAACACATTATTTTTTCGTAACAAACGTCAGGCTGGAATTTTTTGTCTTATCACATTTGAATATCTCGGGCCCTTAGTCCTGTATCTACATCTGTGTAATTAAAATATATTTATTTATATGTATAATGTTATCTTTAGGATATGTATCATATGTTATATAGACCGTATGGTTGCTTGGGATATGAGTGAGTTCGATTTCCAATAGGGGAATGTTGTATTTGAAATATTTTCGTTTATATTTATTTATTAATTACTCACTTACTTCCACCCAACACACAAGGTGTCTATAACTGACATAAATGGTGATCAAGTTCTGGAGATCCAGGCCTAAAGGATCCAGTCCTCATAAATTTATAACTCCGTACACATTCTAGCACGTTAAAAATGTTTTAGTTGTTCCTTAAGCTGTATATTGATATTAATTTAATTTTATTCAATCGGTATACCACAATATGCCAATTAAAATATTTATATTGCATCCCACTAGTGGTTTCCAGTATTAAATAAGTTGTGTGATATCCTCGGCTTTAGTTTCCTATGATTTGCTGCGAAAAGGTCGTGTCGATGCGCGAACAGATAGACGCGTCGTAATTAATTCTATTCTACAGTTTGTTTTGCAGTCGTGACCTCTCCTCTATACTTGGATTTATTGGTTTTTGATTTTAGTTGCGAATGTTAAACTTGAAGAAATTGCTTGTATTGGTTTTTTTTAAGCTTTTTTTATTTTGAATGGCGGAACTCAACGCCGAGTTTTTGCATCGTTACCAGAGCGAGGAAATGAAAATGTTAAACATTTAATTTCCTCGAGTGGGAATACAACCTTCAACCTGTCGCGTTTAGAGTTGCATACTCGTGTCCCTCGCCGCGACTAGCCTCCTATGTTTTTAGATATTTTTAATATTTACAAATCAATAAATATTTTTCTTCTCAAACATATTAAATACTTTTTTTTATCTTATTAATGTAAATATTTGTATCTTTATCGGTTCAAATTTAATAAATATAGATATGTCAAAGTTATTGTTTATAAGTTTAAATATAGTATTTTATGTTTATAATTAAAAAATATATTCTCTCCACACATACCTTTTCATTTGAAGACCCGACCTTATCGTAATACGATCTCAGCAATTTCTTTATTAAAAAAAACCGTAATATTAAAAGATCTGGCCGAGCTGATAAATCAATAATGAACAAACTGAATTATTATTTCGCCAAAAAACGTGATATCCAAATTTTTTATCTAAATAAAGTTCCTCGATCAGCAAATACCGGAGTGAATATCCGAACCGGCTCATGAGTGTTGGAATGTTTCAAGCGAATAAGACAATTAGGTACTCGCTGGCAAATGTTACCGATACGCAATCGACTCTCAACGCTATCTGGCGATCGGTAATTTGGTAATAAAATGAAAATAAGCTCACCCCTTATCTATAATCCTTTCTGTATATACAGGTACATCCGCTATATAAACATGGGACACTTGGAAACAAAAGGTAACAAGTTGCCGCAATATTGCAAGCCAATTCGGACAAGTTCCGACGACAGTGTAATTCACAATTGATAGTGTTGTTACAGCGTTAAGGATAGTTTTGCTGTGGTCAGCACATTTGTTGGTCTTTTGCTTGCGCGCTTTCGACTTGTATTCGCGTGGCTGCGATTTTAATTTTCTTTAATAAGCTTGTGATATTTGATTTATTGGAAACTTAGCTTTATTCTTGAGGTGTAGGATTGAGAATTGGTTGGTTCAATTCGCCTCTCCGAAGGCATGTATCTCGATAGGGACGTTGTTTCATCGGGAGAGATACGAGCCACGATTGCCGCCCCGCCCATGCTTTTTTCGTGGCCCTAAGTAACAATGGGTGATCTGTTAACTAAATAACGAATACGATTTATCAGTGAGAACGTTGTCGATGCGGGGCTTTATTTTGAGCTCGTGATGGAATGGTTACAAACAAAGAGACTGAATATTAACAAGGTGGAGATAATGTGGGAAGTTGTGAGGAACAGAATACAGGGAAACTTGGACGAACGTTTGTTTGTCCTCATTTGATAGGTGTTGCTTTAAACATCTTAAGTGCATATAAATTCTGTTGTTGACTGACTGATCGAAAACGCACAGTCAGAACTGGTTTTCCACACAGTAGTGTGGAAAGATTAAATTTGGCTTATAGAGAATTTATTTTTCAGGCCGTCCGACGGCCAAGACAAACAGAATCGGTGAAATATTTAATATTTTAATTTCTTCGCTCTGGCAAAGAACAGTGATAAGTTCCGCCACTCGACACGCAGTGCCTCGAGGATTTGGCGGATAGTGGGAAAGGAAGTATCTTTATGAGAAACGGAATGTCTATAACACTAGGTCCCCATGACATATCACTATGTCTATCCTGATATGTGCTAGATACAGCGTTACACGTTTTTTTTTGGGAATGGAGTAGAGCTTTAGGAGAAGCTAACCCTAAATTCTTATGAGAACGAAAAAAAAATTACGTTGCATGATCACTAACTAATAGATAAAAACAGCTTATAATATTATTATAAAATAATATTTTTCACTTTTACAAACAAATGGCGCCAAACGATAGAAATAATAATAATTATTTTTAATAAATATCGATTTTTTATTATATAATTTTTTCTAGTATACCCTTAATTATAACGCACTTGAACTACAATTAAAGGGCACACTTGTAACCGTTTATTTATTTTCCTTATATTTTGAAACACAATGGCGATTGCGTTACGTTTTAATCTTATTCGACAAATATTTCCTTGTTTCGAAATAATTGATATAAGTACCTACTACTACTACTCTAATATGTATATATATTAAAATTGTATATTTTCCGGATTGCGTACTTATTGTTTGGTTAATTATATTTAATTGGGTTTTCCTCTATGTATAATTGAAAATATCGGACACATGAAGATTAGCCAAGTCACGGCGTTGAGTTCCGCCACTCAATATTCGTCGTAAAAATGGGGAACTGTGTATTTAACTTTTACTGGTTTCCTGTGTGGACCCTGTAATGCGGCTGTATTAAAGAAGTTGAACTGAAATATTTATATTTTTTTCATCTTGCGAATGTATTATAGTTATAATGAACTAACTGTACAGGATATATTATTTTCTTAACTCTGTCAAAATCTGTTACGCATAAAAAAGATTCAATGGTATTATAAAATATGACTTACATTTATTCAATAACAAAATATGAATTTAAAATACCTTTTTAAAATGCAAGCAATTTCTAAGACTTTTTTCATAATGTCTATACATCATACATTTTTTTTCCTTTTATTTGATATCCATATTAGATGGTCTATGCAATAATTTGTAGTCCGCCATTTTGTTGTGGCGGCCATTTTGTATTAACAATAATATTTATTATATTTAATTTCTTTGTCGGTCGACAGAACTGAAGTCGTCGTCCAAATGTTAGCTCAATTGAAATGGCTCAAATTGAGCTTGCAAGATTTCACATGGATACACTAACACACTAATACAGCTAGTTAAATAAAACCTTGTACAAAAATAATAGTAAGAGGCCATAAATGGGATGCAACGCGATGGTTATGGGTTCGATTCCCACTCGGGAGAATAAGGCAAAACAAATGTCTTGAATACTAGATTTTATCTGCCCACCTTGCTACGGGAAAAAGCGTGATACTAAAAAGTAAGCGTTTATACAATTTACAGGTTAGTACTACATTGTATCAATTGATTTATGGCCGCCACTGAATTTGCTGGTTGTTTACAAAAACATCTCAAGTAGAGGTACCAGTGGTTGACAGATTATTTATATTGTAAAAAAATTGATTTATCTGTTACACCCACCTGGTTGTATGGATATGTATTGTATTGGTATACAAAAAAAATATATCTAGATCTAGATTTCTAGACGACAGTATTAAATCTGAGAACTATTATAGTCATGCTGTCTCATGGCTTGAATGAGTTTTTGTTATAGGTAGGTGAGCTTCCGGACAATTTTTAATACCTATATATTTTTATATGTATTACGAACTTTGTGTTTATTTTATAAATAATGTTTATTTTAATGTATAGAATAAAAGCTTAAAAAGAAAAAACTTGATTTTTTTTTAAGCTCTTGTTGTATTCTGTTCTTTGATTATGGCGTACCGAACATGCCAGTTGAACACAACAGTTGAACACACTTCGCCAATTTGACGTTATATGGAGAAACACGAAGAAGGAGGCTGTACGATAAAAAAATGAGTTAATGCTACACAATAGGAGAATACGTGTTAAAAAGAGACAGTTAAAAATTGCTTTCACTTATAAGAAAGACTATTATGTACAATATAAATATACATAAAATAGTAATACGTACGTAATAAAAAATATATTATATAAAGATGTTAGCTTATAGCTTAATATTGTTATATCTAACATATTCACATAGAGAACTAAACACAGACATTGAAGATTAAGGGAACGAACTTTATAACGAAGGACATCATCATAATATATATTTTTTTAATTTTAAGATTAACTTAAGAC